>JXXA01015727.1:0-16525 GCA_000956255.1 Anopheles punctulatus
GCTACAGGTGTCTTAAATCACGAATTTGAAATGATTTATACTAATATTCAATTGAAAATTTTGAAAAGACATGGCAAAAATGCCTACCCGTTTATCTTTGGTATCAGAAATAAAAAGTATAAATGCATGAAACTGAAAGACAAATTATATTTTCCTTGGGAAAAAGTGTATAGCATTAACTTTAGAACGAAGGGAATGGTATTTTTCAATCTAATGAAATACCTTTTAAAAAAGCTTTTATTTCAAGATTTTTCTTTATAACTCAATTTAAAACTTCGAAAAGGCAACCATTTCCATTTTTTTGTTGTTGACATGCAAACTTAATTATTTACATATTTTATTAAATCTTGTATTGGCGCTTGTTTTAAATGACTTTTCAACAACTGAGAAAATTCTGAGGGTGATTTTCCATATTTTGTGTAGTATTTTCACGAGATTTATATTTACAAAAAACGGCACTTCGTAGGATAAATGTTCAGTCTGTAGGTTGGTGAATGTCTCCAGGTGGATTTGTTCCCTCATAAGGCCTTCCGTAGGATGACGATGGCCAATTTCTTTACTTCAAACCCCCACTGCCAACCTTCCCTTCCCCTGACCTTCGTGACCGGGTGCATATAAGCGTAAAACACAAGAGAGTGGTTGGAGTTTTGGTCGGTTTACCTTTTTGTCGCACGCCAAGGATGTGCTGCGGTGCCCGCGATGCGCGATTCAAATGAATACATATGCGAGTAGGTCGGAGTGTGAATGACAGAAGTTACGGAGCTAGGACGGGAGCTATGATCCTTTCCATCGGACATCCGAACACGGCCGGTCACTTGAAGTGCTTTGAAGTTCGCCGGAAATGTAAACAGCACGACACCGGCAGACGTCGTTTTCTCGGCCTTCGCGAGGACCTTGCACCTCTAATGCAGCAATGCGGTACCGTGAGGATCGTTGGTTGGGGCAAAATCTCGCTTGCTTTCACTTCATCAACGGTCCAAAACCGGACCGTGTCTTTGCGCTGTGCTTGAGCGAACCGGAATGTATCGTTTCGGCCCGACAGGAGAAAGACTGGTGTATATTATTGTTTTCTCGCTGCATTTTCAAATGAAAACCAAACAAGGAAGGGCGTGCTGGCGGGAGGGCGTGGTGGTGAACGGAAACGAATCTCGAGCCACATTCGAGCGAATTTAAGCGGTAAGAGCCGGCTTTCCGCCGATATCGCGGAGCCGTTCAATGAAGGGTTTGCAAAGTTCGCCGCGCATTTGAGCGAACGTAAAGCCCGTGCGCGTCTTAAACATAAAGCGCTTTGTTGGGAAGCGTTCCTTTATTGCCTCTTCAGCCGTGTTTAATTAGTGCAGTTGAGCAATTATTTTCGACCATTCCTGCAGCTGGTTTGATGAGTAGCAGGAACAGGATTGATTGTTGTTTCGAATGCGGATGCGTGCTCGGGCGAGAAGGCGCAGGATTTCTAGTCTGATTCGTGAAAAGTCAAGTTTATTTACCATACTTCTACAGACAATAGGAACGGAATTTGAATACCACGTCCTGTACCATTGTGCCGATGATGGATGAAGTCGTTCGAAGGCGGCGTTTTCGAACGCAATTGTTTCTAAGGAGGCTTTGTTGAAGGAATAACTTTTAATATACAAATATTCAAAAGCTTGGGGTGATACGTGTGGTATGATATCTTCAACCAGAGGTATTGGAGTTGTTCTCTGTAATTAAGAAATATTTACCATTCGAAAGAAAACAATATCCAATGGAATTGAATACCGTCCTTTTGTAGCATGCAATAAAATTTTGGTCATTTTGAATTCATATACATTTTTTTGAATATTTCGGATGAAATTTTGTCCTTTTGAAATGATTTTTTAAATTTTCGCATTTAAAATTGTGTAAAGCTTTCGTATGTTTGTTCAATTTAGAATCTTTAATAATTATGATTAATTTATTTTATTATTTTTTATATTTTTACCCGAAAACGAAATGGATTAGTTCGACAAAGTAAAATATACAAAACCGAAGTGCAAAGAGAAAAATAGAAATTAAAATTGAATAAAGAAATATTATATACATCATGTAGATTAAGGTCAAAGGATGACTCTTATTTCAGCATGCATGTTTAGCTTTGTTTAATTTCATTGGACAATGACTCCAAATTGATGTTACGTGTGTGTGTTAATCTTGATATTAAACACCCTGTATGAAAATTTAAAATAAATCTTAAACAAAAAAAAAGTTTTTAAAAAGATTAACGCAGAAACTTTTTTTGAGAAACATCTCGAGTTCATCATAAAACTCAAGTATATCGAAAAATCAGAAAAAGTTGGATTAAAAAGTAACAGGTTTCATCGGTTTATTTTTATACATTTTTTATGTTAATTCCTTTGTTATTTCAGACATGTGGAAGACCAGCAACATCATCCAGTTTATTTGATGGAGACACGCGGCAAGCTTATATCTGACGTTGTTTTGCATTTCTAGCCTTAAACTTCAAGTTATGGGTAGAAAAAAATACTTGGATGGTAAAATGCTCACTGCAAGCAGGCCGACTATTGTCTTGCTGATGGGATGAATTCCGCAGAAAAAAAAACTCTACTAGATCGACTACCAGACGCGAGGATCGTCGTATGCTGCTATAAAATGCCCAAGAGTGTTTAAAATAACTCGGTTATTATGTCTTCAACGCAAAGAGAAATGCTGGATTTGCTAGCCAACAACAATTCATTGTTATAAAACGTCTTGGTGGAGAGTTTCAAACAAAAACGTAACACCGCTTGCGGGCAGAGTAAAAAGACAAGAGATTAACATTCTTACATGATAATTTAAACCTCCGTGTTTACTCCTTTTTCCTTTTTTTCTTTTGCATACGTTGTTAGTAAGTACAAAAAGAAAAATGAATTAAAAAAGGAAAATGTTCCATTGAGCTCAGCAGCAAAAAAAAAAAACAGATCGACGAAACATCCGACCAATCCATTAAACATGGCCGGACGCAACAAAGCGATGGAACCCGTCGTCGTGGAATATTTACCAACCATTATCTCCTGTCTTGTTGCTGTCGTGTTTTTGAGGATGGTCAAGCATTCAGGCATTCAGTTTGTTTTTTGTTTCCATGATTTTCACATCACTTTTTTATTATTTCTCCATTCATCTTACTACTTCGTGGATGCAAACCCAAAAACAAAAATTTAAAAAAAAACACTTGTACTTGTTTATACAGGGGGAAGCGTTTGGGGTGTTCCTTTTTTTGACGAAACGTGGCGGTCGCAACGTTAAAAATTAAAAAAAAAACTTCCCATGAAGATCACCTGGCACGCAACCCTGAGGGGCATGCAGTGAAAATGGTATGAATTTTGCATCCGGCGTCATGTGTGCCACCTGTCCCGGCTCGCTACCGGTCCGTCAGCCGTCAACGCAGCCCATTTGGGGTTTTCGGGTGGATTGTGTGCGGAACACACACCGGGACCGGGACGTTCTGTTGGGGCGAAGATAAGCTGCATCAATTGAGTATGTGTATGCGTTGCTTTTTTTTTTGTTTCACCGCTCCCTTCCCCTTTGACAGGCTCGCATGGGGATGGTGAGCGCATCAACTGAGAGAAAGAGAAGGAGAGAGAAAAAAAGCAGGAAAACAATGCCCGTCCCGCCATCCAAAACGACCAGCAATGCAGTGAAAATAAATAATGTTATCATATTTGCCACGTCCACGTGTACGTCGGCAAGCTTTCGTCCGAGCGCGGGATGAGCGATGCTTTCGCGTTTGGTGTGTGTGGGTGTGGGTGAGGGTGTGGGTGGTATACGTGAAGGCCGCGAATGGGACAGTTTTCCCCGGGATCGGCCACGTGTACATGTGCTCTCGCGCTTGTAAGTGCCCGTGCATGGACCGGCCGGCTACCGGCCGCATAAATAATCAAATTCGATAAATGTACAATATTGCTCATTATTTATTGAAACCGGCGCTGCATAATTTATGAACGGTTGCGTTTTGTCGCGTGCGCGACATTTGCCCCGGTCCACGGTGAGCCACGGTTCGGGTGGGGTGGCGGGTGGCGGATGGCTCCTGGGTCGTGGTTATCTTGTCCGTTTCGGCGTGTTCACTTCACTTCACTAGCCTCCATTTTGCTTCGTCGTATGATGCATTCTTCCGGTGCTTTCTTTCCCGCGTGTGTACGCTCACTGCGATGACATATTGGGGGCTTTGTTGGTTCGATGAAAGTTTGACCGGTTTACCGAGCGGTTGAGAGTTGTTTGCGATCAATTGCTTCTTTAATTTCGATTTAATATACAAGTTTTTTCTTGCATTTAATAATAAGCCATCTGCTTGCTGAACGAAAAAAACCTTAAATGGTTTATAACATCATTAAAAGATGAAAAAGACAGGAAACATGAACAATGTTTTTTTTTTAATTTCTTTCATTTTGAACAGTTTTTATTTTACATAAATTTAATTATTTTAAATATCAAACATATTTTTTTACTCATTTTTGCTTGTTGCTCAACGAAAACGGGTAATAAAACCATTTGAATTAAAATGACCAGATTTTGATAACAGATACGTTGCGTTTTGCACCGGGTCCAAAAACCTTTTTTTCATTTGGCCGTTCATTTGGCGTGCAAACGACCCTTTTGAAAACTTCCAATCATTTCAACCACTCGAAGGTTTTCCATGAGTGAGGCTGAAGTTGTCTTTTTATAGCCCATTTTTTGTTGTTGTTGCAACCCCTTGCGTTCATCCGTTTGCCGCCGGTGGCGTATTGGTGCCGGAGTTAGGCATGCTCCGCCTGAGTTTGGCCCTTCGTTCGCCCAACATCATGCGAGAATGATTTATTACACTTTTCGAATGATGCGCAGAGCGAATTGTAAATTGAAACATCAATTAATTCACGCTGCACTGCAAATGATTCTCGTCCGATGCGTTTTTCGGTCCGGCGGGCAACGGGTGTGGGCGAGGGGAAGAACGTTGTTTGTTGTGCCGAAATCTGTTTGCCAGCGCTAGAAAGAGTATTGCAATGTTGAAAATGTAGACATACATTCGTTATGCTACAATAAAAAAGTACATTTATGCAAACGCATGTTGGTTTGGTTCAAATTTGTTTTTTTTTGTTTGATTTTATCTCATTGAATATTGACTAATATTAATGGCTTAAATGGTTTTATTTATATAGGTTAGTTTACTAATATCGGTAAATGCTCTAGCTTATTGCTTGATTTAGTGCTTTAGCTCTTTTAATTATCAAAACATAGCTTATTTATCCAAACCTTTTTTATTCGTAGATGTCTGGTTGCCTTTCTGAGCCCCTGTAGTGTTTTTAGGAAAAAATTGTTTGATAAACTTTGGACATATAGATTATAATTTTGTATATATTATTAACACAAGCCACTTTTTTGTTAAAATGTGTAAGGAATGTGCAATTTTAAAAAGTAAAAAAAAACATTTACAAAATTGTCGTGTGCCTAAGTTGCTCTAAGTGTTATTTTACTCAGTTTTTTGTATTTCATTTGACACACAAATTTTTTTTACTTAATCAATTTATTCTTATTCAATGTAATTTTTTGAATAAATTGATGTAAAAAAATAAATTTACTTTTAAAAATTATTGTTTTTTATTCGCTTTTTATTCGCAATAATAAAAATTATTGTATATATTATTTGTTTAATTATTTTATTTTATCCGTGTAAAAATGTATTTCAACTTAACATAAATTTGGTTCACCTTTGTTTTAATAATTTAATTTACAATAGATCATGTTATTTTTTTAAAATATTTCAATACTCAATATTCAGATGCTCTCACATTTGTTCCATTAGGCGATTGGGATCGAAAAACAAATTAAAACTTAAGTTTCCTCCTTCAATCCAGAGGTGGATTGATTTCACATTCTTTTTTTTTCTTATTTAACGTACGATCTGTCACCACAGAACGGTACCATTTTCATCTCCACTTACCCGTCCGGAGATGGGCTAGCTAGGAGTGGCGATATTTCCCCCACACCACAGGTCCGTTTCTGTCGGTACCACCCAAAGTGTGTGCGAGTGTGCGTTTGCTCATTTGTTTGCCGAACGCTGCCAGCGCCATTTGCAGCCCCGGCACTGGGTTTGGTCTAATTTCTGCGCTGCCTTTCACCTGACCGCTTAAAAAATTTCACCGCTCCCCTTCGACGCAATTATGAAGCCATCCGTGGCTCGCTTCCCGCACCGCCCCCTCGGAGCGGGCGAGAAAAATACTAAACATTTTTGTCGGGAAGCCATTTTTCATCGCCATTGCTAACCCGCGTCAGCGCGCGTGACGTCGGTTCGGTCGGCTTCACGGTGAATGTTGACGAGTTGAGCTGAATATGACGGTAATTAATTTCATGTGTAGTGTGTTCCGTATCAAGGGGTTTTTATTTGAAGGGCATGAAGGGAGTGATGCGAGGTGTGAGGGAGAAAAAGATGCTTCTTTAGCGTGGTCGGCAAAGGTTTCGGGGACGCTGGTGAGCTCGGTTGTGATGCGTAATGAGCGAGCCGTCACCTTGTCCCTCTTGGTCCGGCAAGGAAAATCTCATTTTTCATCCCTCCGCCCCAAAGGATGCCACGCTCCATCACAACCGGGTTTTTCGAATGCATTGTGCTGTGCGCTGGTGAGCGCGCGGTAAGGGGAGGAAATAATTAGGAAAAATCAGCACCGCATGCGTTCGCCTCACGCTGGACCACACCTCCGGAAAGAAAACCGCTCACGCGGCACGAGAATGCGAGAATGCGAAGAAAACTGCGAGCAGAACAAAACGCACCAACCTCGCCCGGAAGCGCCACGGGACCGCAAATAGATAAAATAGTACACAAACGCAACGCTTTTCCGGCCAGCCTCCCTTCGGGAGGGGATGGGAGAGAACGCTTTTCCGGAATTGCCATTGAGCCGCGTACGGTGATAAGTGCGGTATTGTGCATTTGTCACCACGGCAACCACTACAACGATCACACACACACACACTCGCGCGCGTACGTCCGCGAGCAGTCTGCTCCTCGTTCGCCTTTCGTACCCTTCTCTACCCCGTGACTTCCCCTCACCGAGCTAGCAAGTGCTCGTTTTAATTCATTTTAAATTACCTGCGGTTATTTACTGACTGTCGTGCTTCCTTTTGCACTTTTACCCGGTGTGAGGTTTTCCTAGTTTTAAGTTATCGTTTTTCCCTCTCTCTCTCTGTCTCTCTTTTCGCGCAGCATCGTTCGGTAGCACTACCAGGGCAGGGCCGGGGACCGACCAGGTGGGCCGGCGTGCATGGCGATGGTGATAATTAAAAGTGGGCTCTCGGTTTATCTTTTTTGCCCGGGATTTTGTGGCCACACTAGGTGCCTTCGCGTTGGTTGCGTAAACAATGGCCGGCTGCGTTGGGATGGCAACGAATTTTGCCTGAGAAGTCACGGTGGACGCATACGAAGCGGGGTTCTGATGCGGAGTGTTTGCTGACAGCTGGCTCTTAGGTTGCATATTTACCTATTTTCCCGCAAGTTGTGATAAGCGTTTCGAAATAGAATGATGAAATATTTCTATTTTTACGGATACATTCTAGGAGAGTAAGAAGGAAGCTTCGTTGTTCACGTTGAATTTTTAATGCCTAGCATTCTGAACAAAATTTAAAGTGGTAGAATATTTCAAGCTAGGCTAATAGAGACGTAAGAGCTGCTGTTGCTCCTCACCTTAAGTGATGGGCATCATTCACTCAGCGCCCAAATAGTTGGGCTGAACTTTACTGTGGCTTCTTTCAAGCTGGACCATGTATAAGGTTCTTTTACTCATTTTATTTTGCAGACACAAGCCATTAGACATTGATTGCTTTGATTGCTGAATGTTAATTTCGAAGCAAATTCTCCGAAAATGCCTAGAACATCAGATCTTATTGACCTGTTCGTTGCCTTCAAGACAGCCTACGATACCATAGTTTGAACGAAATAAGGGAATGGCAAGCTAAACAATGGATGGCTTCCATGGGAAATTGTTGCAGATGTAAAAAGAGAGTCTCAGCAAGATATTGTATTCGCGTCAGTCGCGTCGAAGCCGTAAGCATCTGCTTGCGGGTGGCTTCGACTATGTCTGTCTGGGAAGCAGGGTACAATTTCGGAGTATTGGATGATCTCTGCTATTTCTGTCCTATATCGACTTCATAATCAACATGAAAAGAGGATTTTTATACGCGCGATTTTTTTTCGTGATATGGGTTGCACTTGCGCTCGGTTGGATATAGAAGACTCTAGACTCTAGAGGAGGTGAGCGAATCACACGTTAACTAGTCTGTATGTTGAAAGATCCTGACGGACGTGAATGTATGGAAGGTCTGTAAAATAATGAGACCATGTCAGATCTGAATTTTAAGAAGATTAAAACGAAACTGAATAAATAGTCAGATCTTTGGGATTTGGTTTTAAGAACTCCTTGAACGTTGATGTTTTCGAATTGTTTGTTAAAGTTACACAGATCTCGAGAACTATCCTCTATCAACTCGACATCAACTCTTTACGCAAGCTGATTAGTCCCAATCGCTCCAAATTAACTATCTAATTTGCTGTGATGTTCACTTTGATTTCATAAGGTTGATGTAAGTAAATCATTGAGATCTTTGAAATCTTCGAGATCTTGTTACCATCCAGGCTGGTCATCTTCGAAACGAAAGTTTATCATTTAAAAAAAATTCTTCACGTTAGCTCATAAAAGTTAACGTTTGAAAAATATAGCGAAACGCAAACAAAAGTGTACAACAATGATTAAAATTTCTAAACGTCAAACGTGGCCGCTTTGTTTTGTTTTTTAAAGTGTCATATAAAAAAAAAACTAAGTGTCACAAGCTTCTTAAAACTTTGCACTGTTTTGTGCTATTTATTTCTTTTCTTTGGTGTTTCCGTACCAGGAACGTCCATTACTGTGAGTGATAATAAAAACCTTTCCCGCTTGGTAACGAAAACAATCGAATTGAGTTGCCGTTTGTCCGGTGCGCTAAGCAAAAGCGCAAGAAAGTATCCAGCGAAAACGAGCGAGGTCGAGAGGAGAACAAAACATACCCAAGACGGTGAACGGCAATGCCAACCAGGAACAAAAGCATTCCTTCGCACCTAGTGCGCAACGATTTGCTCGACTCGCTCGTTACTTTACTGCCTCGAAACCGCTTCATTCACCTGCCCGAAGGCTAGATGAATTCCTGTTCTGTTGCACTGTTGTGAGCGGACAGGCGAGCGGGCGGGCGTTTGCAGTTGTTCGTGAAGAGGTGGTTAAGATTAAGGAAAGTTTCGTACTTTCATCCACAATTTTTGCACTTTTCATGTGGCGAGTGGAAATAAATTTCAAATTAAAAAGAAAAAAGGGTATCCTTAATGCTAAAACCCTAGGAGCAGAAGCTGGGAGCTATTTGTCGTTCAAGGAGGTCTGGTCTGTCTGTTGCTTTCTTTCAGCCAGATCATTTGATTTCTCTTCTGATGGTTCTGTATGTGTTCGTTCCTAACTAGGCGTTTGAAAATATTTCACAATCCATTTATCATAAAAAAACTTTTTGCTGTAATTTTCCACCTTTTTATAATAAAATAAATGTTTTGAAAATGTTTGTTTGAAACGTTTCGTTTCATCTCCGTTACCGATCAGTGACGATCATCCGCGACCCTCAACGCGAAACCATCGGGATGGGCTTCCGTCATGTTCCGGTTGGACCGAGAAAACTAATTAAACTGTCCCCGGAAGCACCCGGTTTCGCCGGAACAGATGATTTGGTCCGTTTCGCGGGTTTTGCGTGGGGTTCCGTGTGGTACAATAGTATACATGCTGCCAAAAATTTCTTCAAGCTAATCAATTTCCTGTCAAGCCGATGGTGATGGCTATAAATAATGGCATTCGGCAGGGTGCAGCGCGTTCGTTTGCTGCACACGAGCCCATTCCCGCAACACCAGATAACCGATCCCTAGATGATGATGATAGCGATGACGATGGGTGCCGCTGATGATTCGGAAACACGTGTCCGTTCGGCAGCACGCGACATTGCATTAAGATGCAGTCGCGGATAGCAGACCGCGCGATTGGTGCAGCTGCTTTTGGCTCGAAGGCAAACATGTTTGAATTAAGTTTGAACTTGATTTTCGTTTTCGGTGAATGTTTCACGAATGTGGAGCTTGTTAGGAAATATGCAGTAGGGAGTATGCCGTACACAATACTGCACATTATTAAAGAGGTACCGACTTGGGGCCGTGCGTTTTCATGCGCTCGATGTGAAATGTGATTTTATTGGGAATGTCATGATTCCTTCGTCCTTGTACTACGAAACCCTTCGGGGTACATGAATATATCAAATAAAATATTCAATACTTATTGTTGTCAAATGGGTGAAGGTTGGACACCTTTGCCTTGTTGGGCGATCAGACAGAGAAACAAAAGTGTTCGTGCACTCGATCGCAATTTGAAAATGGAATCAGTTTCTAGTATGGAGTTAAATAGGGATGTTTTTTTCAAAATAACCCATATCAATTAAGATATTTTTAGATTTATATACTATGAATATTATCCATGATTTTTCACTTTAAAAAAGAAATCAAGCCAAAACACTCGTGAAAATAGAATACACAAAACAAATTTCAGTATCAAATAATGAATGTGGGAAGGATAAATCTGACAAATTTTAAGTAAGCAATTGTTTTTAAAATATTCAATCGATGGTTGTGATAAGGTTGAAAGTTTGTGCTAGTAAAATGGAAAAAGACTGTGATTAAAAAATCACGGTTTTGAATATTTTGAATAAAAGTCACCAAAAAAGGAGCTCATAATCCTATTTTAGTTTGATATAATTTTGCTCGGCAAAAGTTTAAAATTAGCTATCTGATTAACAACGCAGTAATGCGTGCTGCCCATTTCTCCGCAAACCTTGCATTCGCGAAAGAGTTTCGATGTTAAAAAATGAAATCAGAGTAATGCCTCGAAAAACACATTATTTTAAAAAGACATCTAGCTCTTTGAAGAAAAAAGTGATTTGCATCAGTGCATATGAGCTAGATTTTTTTAAAAATAATAAGAAAATGATATACATATTCATATCAAAATTGTATTTACATAGAAGGTGAAAAACATACTCGTGAAAAGAGACGTCACGAATAAAAAAATAATCGAATTATGACGTTTGTTTTGTTAAAATATATTTAATAAGTGCTATTTGCAGAGTGTGAATCTCTTTTTAGAACATTTATTTAGTTAAATCCAGCATTACCGGATTTTTCTTATGAAGCAAATTTATTGAATAAAACAAGTAAATAACATTAAGGACAAGAATCGTGAAAAATATCAGACAGACAAATACAGACTACAAATATAATATTATTGCATTGAGCACATTTTAGCATTGCAAAAAAGAAATGAATCGAAATTTATCCCGCAAACTTTTAATTATGTGTTTTATACACAAAACTTTGAGCTTAAAATCAACAAATATTACATTTTGTTTTTTGAAATTATTTTTTACAAATTTCATTGATTAATAATAACCAATTAAAAATTAATTTTTACCTGTTGAATTAAATGCAAATAATGCTCTAATTATTCGCCATATGAGCTTTTGAAATGACTATCAAAATATTGGTCAGGGATAATCCGAATTTTCTCCTGCAAACCCCTGCAGAAAGCTATCTTCTGGGGGTAAAATTTGCTCTTGCTCGTCCACTGCTGAGTTCTCCTGACGCTCGTTCGTAGAGGAACAACAATTTTCCTCGCGATGCGGCTGTGAGTGCCGGTAGCGAATGCAAACTAAAGGCACGTAAAACGTCACCACACACGAAACCCACCAAAAACATCTCCATCCCTCCTCACCCCTTCCCCCATCCTCCTTTCCCCGCCACAAAAAAAAACATGAGGCAGCTGAGTTGCATCCCGGAAGCCGGTACCGTGACCGACCGGCACACGGTGCGTGTCCGTGAGTGACGGGAGAAAAACGGGTCAGCTGCAGCGGTGTGCGTAACCCGGAAGGAAGCGAACGCTTCACAGCGCTGCCAGACGGGAAGGCATCCGAGGCCAAGCAGCGTTCAAAAGCGGGGAAAAACTGTGCAACTGGGCCACAACACAGGCGCGGTTGCGCTCTCGCGGAAAACCGGAAACCGACCGGAGAGTGAGTGGTAGTGTGAGAGCGAGAGCGAGAGAGGGAGAAAGAGAGTGACCGAGCAAAACCAAGAGCAAGAGCAGCGAGTGTTTACTTCCGTCACTCAACGTTACTACCCGTGGGGGGAAAAAAGCTACACCCATCCGGCGAGAGAAAAAGAAAACACAACGCCTTCCGCCTTTTTTTGTCCGCCATCGGAATGTTTGTTTGGGACGCGGAATTCCGCGATTCGCTCGGCTCTCGCGCGATTCGCTCAACCGACTAGCGAACGCTCTCTTCCGGAGGCCAGCGCAGCTCTCTTTCTTGCTCTCCGCTCTCTCGCTCAGGACTCAGAAGGATATTGCGTTTGTGTAGGCTGTGTTTGATGTTTTGAAAATCTGCGCTGCCCGCTGCCGCCTCCCCCCACCCATCGAAAAGGCACCCACCTCTGCAGCAGGAGGCTTTTTCCGTGGACGGCTGCTGTGCCAAGTGAACTCAACTCAGTCAGTCGCCGTGCAGCCGAGAACCAGGTCAGAAGTACTGTTCCGGGTTCCGTGTTTCCGTGTGTTTTTGTGTTTTGTCACCGGCTTCTATAAAGTAAAAAAAAACCTCCCCGGAAGTGTTCTCCGTGTGCAGACTGCCTGAAAGTGAGCGTCGAGTGATTTCCCTTACCATGGAGTGAAAGCTTTGGTGAAAAAAAAGCTAGCGCAGCGATCCGTGTGAAGGTTGTTTTCGTATGTTTCGATTTCGTAGTTGTAAATGGAAGAATGGGAGCCGAAAAAAGTAGAACCCAAAATCAAATCGCAAACTTCAAAAAGCCTCACCCACCTCGCGGGCATCCAGCGCTAAGAGAGGAACAATAGCGCTCGTCTGGCGGGCTCAGCATTAAAAAGGTGCGAAGGGAGAGTGCACAGTGCAGCAGCAGCAGTCGAAGCCGGTGAGAGTCTTTTCGGGTGCCCGGAGTGGCAATGAAAAATCAACCTCGGCACGGTCCGGCTGACCTTTGCCGAACGGTTGCTCGGCTAATAATTTAACACGGGCATTGAAAAAACCGAAAATTCCCACGGAAGGTAGCTGAACCATCGAGAATCAGCGGCATCCCAGGCAGCTTTTCCTCGCGCAAGATGAAGCTCGGTCGAGATGTTTTGAAAGGATGGCGAAGTTGTTTCTTTTTTCTTTTCTATTTCCGTGTGCCGATGTTGCCCGAAAAATGCCGGGGAAAAAGAGTTTGGCAAAAGCCCCAAAACACCCTCGCCCGGTGAACAACAAATGCAACCCATTTTTTTGGTTCTGCTTGTCAGATGTTCTCCTGAAATGAACCAGCAAAAAAAAACGGTGTGCCAGGTAACCGGTGGTGGCGAAGGTGATGTGAAATGAATCCGATGAGGAATGAGAAGAAAAAATCTTGAACGAAAAAAAATAGAGGAATAAAAGTAAAACACAAACATTTCGCTGGCGGAAAAAAGGATGCAGCAGAAACCGTTTGGTGCGATTTTTGCTTTAAGGAAAGCAGCCAACAAACTGCTGGAGTGCCGAAGGAAAACTTACCAACAACAAACAACTGTTGAAGGATTTGTATTGAATTTTTCGCACGACGCCACGGAAAATCGCCACATGATGGCATGAAAACGTTCCATCCGATGGGTGCATTCGGTGTGCTTTTGGGAGGCTGACTAGCTGGCGGTGTGCTTTTCGGTCCTACTCTCTTTCTGCCCCGTGTGGTGGGATAATGTTTTGATTTTTCTTCCCCCTCGCGCTCGAATTACTCGAACGCTCCGTGCACTTTTCTCGCGGTTGTGTGTGTGTCGTTTTTTTTGCTCTTGGTGTGCCGTTAATTTTAATGTTTTTGTGCACGGGCCCGGAAACATAATTAATGCAGCAAGTACCTCCGGGAAGCCGCTTCCCCGGAAGTCCCGAGTGGCGCTGCTCTTCCGGGTCTTTTTTTTCGTTGCTTTGGTTGATGTTGACTAGTTTTTGTTTTTCGTTATTACGGCCACTTCTGTCTGGGTCGGTGTTGTTTCGGCCGAGAGGAAAGTTTTCCGCTCGGTTTTTCGAGTGCAACGGGAGTACATGTGTTTGTGTATGTGAACCGTGCGGGGTTGGAAAATGTGGAAAACTGTGCCTTAAAATCGTTACGACGTAAACATATGCGCGCAAATCAGGAAGGAAAATTGCGAGCGTACACTAAAAAAAAGCAAACACCGAAAAAGCTGAAACATAATCAGAGCATGTGACTCGTTTGGATTGGAGAGGTTCATTTTCGATCCCGTTAAACGATAATGTCCCAGCGCAACCGGCAGCAAAACCAGGTGAGTGTGCATTTTTTTTTGCATTTTAATCAGTTGCAAATGTGCGAATTTCGGTTACATTACAAAACGGACAAGCAAAAACGAAAACCAAAAACAACTGTTTTCAAGATAAAACCTGAAAAGCATCTTCCGTTGCGAAAAAACGCTAAAGCGAAGGTGTAAAAATGCTGCCAACATCAAACGGACGAAGATGAAGCGAATTGCTGTACATTTTGCTTGACATCGTCTGGCTGACGATTCGTTTGTTTGGGGATTTTGTGTGCAGCTTCGCTTAGAGTGGAGTTGTGCACCTGGCTGGCCGGGGTTTTCGGTTGAATCATTTAAGATAGTGCTGTCGGTGACATCGTCACCCGAAAAAAAACATACCTGCAATTGCAATTCTCGGATTCTGTCTGCCCCGAGTGCCAGGGTTGGATCTCTTCCTGGGAAACACAAACGGAAAGGAACGCTCCAAATGTGCAAACGGCCCGCTGATCCCCGAAAGACAAAAAACAAGGCTTTCACGAAAAGTTGTACTTTTGGTTGACTGGTGTTTTTGTTTTTTCTTAGGATGAAAATAGAGAAACATGTAGGCGAGAGCATTTGGTTAATGAATGTACCTTTTACATGCGAATGGAAGGAATTTCTACTTCGTTGGGCTTTTTTGGAGTGCATTTCGGTAGCAAATAAACCTGAACCATAGTTGTACATCGTTGACATTTTTTGTTATTTGAATTGCTTAAATGAACACAAAAGGTTGTTTGAAAATAAAAAAAGGAATAAGTATTGACGATCGAGACCTTTGAATCTTTTTTTTTTAAATCCCAATATTGTATATTAACTAAACAGTTGGGACATTAAGTTTTGTTAAAAAATAAAATTCAATCGGAGATTCATTTCTCGAGATTTGTTTCATATATCTTCTCTAAATAATTAACACGTTTATAAGATGCGTAAAGCATCTTCTGTCTTTTTATTAGTTGAAACGAAGACGCTCGCGAAAATTGATATGATAAAATTATTAAAACACAGGAATTATTAGAAAATTTCACTTCCCCAAGATCTTACAGCTTACAAATGAGGAATTCAATCGATGGTGAATGGAAATAAGACGTGCAGAAATGTGCAAATATGACAATCATATTTACATTTTCATTTTATTTGCAACTATCTACTAGCATTTTCATCTGTTCCTCCAAATACTCGATTTATTTTTTTTTAATAGCTGAATTATTTGTAACGTGCTGTTCTTGCGATTTAATTGTGCTAAATATGATCATTTAAAAGTAGTTAGTAAATGTTGGAATCTTTGGTTACAGTATCTTTGATTACAGTACAGTTTGGAATCTTTGGTATCCTCCTTTCTCCGCTACCAATATTAACAAATCGATAGCTACATCGTATAGATTATTTTTTAAACTTCCAACCCCCATCAACCCCTGCTGAAGACGTACCGCATCTAAGCCGGCCGAAAGTAAAGTCATAAAATTCCTAAAATAGTTTTCCCCGACACCCATTAAAGCCGACCCCTTGTGACGAACGGCCACGCTGGTGCGGCGTGTCTTGATGCGATGTTTGATGACTCGTGGCCCCTTGCCCCACCTTTCGGTAAATGGGGCGGTGATAAGTGTGAACATTTTGCGCGAAGTGTGCGATCCCCGTTGTCAAACCGGTGCTGATATATTTCACGCCCTGGTGCGCCCGTGAACGGTGCGTGAAGTGTTAAAAATTGTGCCCACTAAAGCAAACCGAACGACAGAGCTTGCCGAAAATCCTGCTACCCAAACGCGCAAATACCATTCCGTGCCGTTGCGTTCGATTGCGTCGGCAAAATTAATCAACTGTCACAAAACAATGGCAAATTTTGGGTTCCCCTTTTACCCCAGCCCTCGCCTAATCTGCTGTCACAGCGCCAACGGATCACGAGCGGTCGAGAAATCAACTTTTCCATCAAAACTTTCCCAGGCACGCCCCCCTGGCCGGCCATGGTGGAAAGGTGAAAAGGTTGCAAAAGTTTTACCCTGCCCACCCCCCACCCGGGCCGTTTTTTCCATGCCCAATTTCGACGAATTTGTCCGCGGAGTGGTTCCGTTCCGTGATAAGCGAGAAAGAACGGAAAAATGAAGGGACAGAGTTCGTCGGTGGGGTTTTTTTTCCGGCGAATTCTTTTTTGTTTTCAAGCC
>JXXA01015728.1:0-14636 GCA_000956255.1 Anopheles punctulatus
GAAACACATTTTTGTTTAGGTTCCTCCCTTAGTTTTGGTCTATCTTGGTTATGACAGAGAATGTGTTTGTTAGGCGCTCTGAATCCATTTTCATTTCATTTGGGGTTTGTGTTCGATGTATTCAACAGTATGCAAATGAAAGGTTCCAACCTTCACACCGCGGTACCCACTTTCATGTAGCGGGAATCGTTGCTAATCCCTACCCACCTAGTTAGCTGATGATAAACCGATTTTCACACTCGCAACGGCACGTACTGTCAGAACATACCCCAGTGTAAATCACTTTTCATCCGTGGTACATGTTAACTCCCAGCAAGCGTTCCAAATCCGTGTACTTCCAAAAAAAAACAGTGTAACCGTGCCACCAAAACTACCCACTGCAAGCCTGTAGATCATGATGATGGTGTTGATCGGATTGCATTTTGACTTTTTTTCTCAATTTTCTCTTTAGTTCATTTTGTTGGTTTTCCTTCACTTTCGGTCAATTTTTCATCGCCGACGGATTGTAGTTCTTGTTTTTTTTTGTGCATCATTTTCATGTTCTTTACATTCTTCTCCAGTCTTCGGTAGTAAAAAATAATCATCACTTTATCGTGCATCGTGCTTGAATGAGTTGGGTTTCCGGGTAGTTATCATTCCCTTCTTTTATGGAATAACTCGAAAGATGCATATAAAACAAACCATTTTAGTTTAGTTATCAGCATACCCAAAACACATGTTTTTGAATCATTCTATTTCGTTGAAAATTTTTGTAGAAAATCAAAAATCTATCGTTTTGTTCTCCTATTTTGATATCAATTTTCTAGACGAGCCAATATCAACCGTGTATAACTGGATGTTTCTGTATCTTTTTTATCTCTCTCTCTCTTTTTCTCTTTTTCTTCTCTCTATTCTCTAATCTAAACGTTCCCGTGGTGTTGTGTGTTACTTGTTCCGAATAAAACCTACATTTTGAACGCCAATCAACATTTGTAACAAAACAAATATATTAACTCTGAACCCATTAATCCACGATTTGCTCTTTCCTACCAATAATCTCTACCCGTTAACTCTACCCCTAAATCCCGAACGTTTGTTAATTCCTTTGGTTTCCAACACGTCTCCCCCATCAAATGTGAAATAATTAAAATCATACCCATTTCAAATGGTTCAAATAAATGGATGAACGATAAACATCATATACGCGCACGGCTAACGTTTCGAAACGTTTGCTCGATTTTCGCTTGAATTGTATTGCTGGACTTCCAACAACCTAACATAAATCTCCATCACAAACCCCCTACCTCAACTTCAGAAAAAAGGAAGCCGAGAAAAGGTAAATTTTAATCCTATTTCGTAAAACGACAAAATGCTTCGGATTCGTTTCCGAAGGTTCGTCAACATTTCCGTGAAGGAAACAAAGAATATCTTTGCAAATAAGCTAACGATTGGGTGCACGATTGAGTGATGTTTTGTTAAAAAGGTCATGCAATTGAAAAAGCAACCGGGGAATTCATCTTCTTAGCGCTACACATACATGTTACATTCAGTCAGATACATACATGTCAGATTTCCTTATCAAATGCGTTCGCAACGCGCACGCAACGTTCGGAGGTCAAATGAACAGCGCCACCCGTGCCCTGTACCCCTGCAATGGGCAAGCAAAACGAATCTTGCTTTGCATATAGATTAGAAAATTCATGCGAAATTCGTGCGTTTTACTATTTAAATTCGACCCCATGCCTAGCGCTCACTCTGGAATTTGTTTTTCCTCGGTAAACCGATTGCAGGATGAGTGTGATTCGTTAGACGAAAACTACCGAACCAACGGAGCAGAAAAAAAAATCATCTCTAACACAAACGTGTGGCTTCGAGTCACATGTTTTTCCTTTTTCAATTTTCCTTAACGAAGAAAGTTAGTTGTGTAAAAAAAACGAGCAAAATGGAATCAATGGAACTAAAACTTAACAAACCCCAACCACATAAACCCTACACACTCGAGGGACGAGTTAAGGTTCGGCTTCGTCTGCTTCGGTATAGCAATACGGGATTTCCAATAATGTTTCAACAATTTTCCTTCAATGTTGAAGTACTCCTAAAACTTAAATATCCTAAATTCCATGGATAGAACCTAAACATACATGATAAACGCAATAGCACACAACCGCTAAAGACTATTTGAAAAAATGGTTAGCAGTTGGTTGAATTTGAACATTTTAAAGCACTAGTTTTTTTTTGGTTATTCCAACGTTGAAACCCGTCACTTTCAATCTACAAACCCCCTTACGACTTGCAGCTACTCTAGTGCTACTCTCTGTTTTGGCACGCCACCCAATCCAGAAAGCGGTCGGGTTCGGGGTTTTATCTTGTACTTTAATTTACTTCCCACCGATGTATCCTGTCTGTGACACGGTTCTCGAATTGCCACGATTTTCTTGGGCACACTGCACCGTAGAAAGACACCAGAGATAGGAATTATTTCACATTCCAACCATTCCCAAACGACCCGAACCGAACACCGGGTACAGCGTTGGAATTAATATTGACAACCTTCTGGTTGAAAAGGCGAGCCGCGCTCCAGTATTCCACCTGAACAATACGGATGCTACGGAGATGGAATCGCTTGACAATCGCATTCGCAAGAGTGGTTGCGACCTGTTCTGGTGCTCGAGTTCCTCCGAGCAAGGGAAATCTCACCAAGCCCTTGGAAACCGTACTTGAACCCACGACTCGATCGTGCTCGCAATTGACAATTAGTAGTTGCGTAGCTGTCAAACGAAACCACCACTCGAACACACTATTCTATCGCGCGTGTTTCTCTCTCTCTCTCTCTTTCTCACTCACACACACAAACCCTCTGTCTCTGTTTGTCCCAATTTATCTCAATATCTCTTTCTTTCTTCCATTGAATCCGAACCCATTTTTCATCGATGCTCGAGCACGTTCTGCAACGTCGGGGGGCGGTTTGATGCTCGATGGAAGAGGAAACATCACTTTATCACCGCGTCCCGATTGAGCCGAAGATCGATGGATGCTTTCCCACTCTCCCAGGGGAATGTGTGGGTGGGTGTATGATGCTTTGGGCAGAAATTTATAGGCATTCCATTGTTGACCTCAATTATTTATATATATTTTTTTACTGCCAGCCTACAGTGCTGTCCCCGTGAGTCAGATGCTTGTGACCACCAGTTATCTACGCAGTGTATGAAGAAGAGTAAAAAAAAAGCAGGGATAAGAAAGCGGATGATAGCGGTGCTGATTGTAACGGGAGTTTTATTGGAGGACAAAAGGGTGTACAGGAAATTGATTGAGTATTTCTTTTGGTCGCGTACACTTTTTGCTGCTTCCTGCTCTTCCTGTACAATCTATCCAGTGCGGAGGTACTCGGGCGCAAGTTTTACTGCCGAGCCATCAGTCAAGACGAAGCGTGGTTCGTTAAAGGCGATATTTCTTCTCACCGCTAGGCAGCTCGTTACAATCAATAATTTCGAACCAATTAATTTCCCCACCGCGATGATACGGACTTTGTTTCACACAGCGCTTTTCCTCTGTGTGTTGAACTCAACTAATTTACCAATAACGGCTAGTTGGAACGAAACATTTTTCACATTAATAACCCGTTACCTGCTGACTTTGCTTTACTATCACGATTTTGTGGTTTAAATATTCTTCAAATATTGTTATGTTTGACACCAAATATAATATAAACCCCAAAAGTCAATTTTTTTTAAGTGTAACATATATTTCCGTCATAAAAGACGTTCTGCAGCATTTTACACTTATAAGCGATAATGAGCATTCCTTAGTTGAAAATGTCAAAGTGTGTCAATGCATCAAATTTTTTGTGTTTAAATTAATTTTAAACTTTTGAAAACTACTCTTTTTCTCGTAACGCGTAAAAGTCGGTGAATTTACTCATAAAATCATTTGACCATTGCTAATACTAAAATGCTAAAACGAGACAAACTTTGATATTTACACACATTCTACTGCAAAACGATATGAGTATTGACGGAAAACCGAATGCTGTACGGATGATAAATTTAATTACCATTATACCATTTTTAACTATGCTTAAAAGATTTTCAAGCCTTCACAATGTGCTGTAAAGCGATAGCAAATGATAGCAATTTAGTGTCAATATTTTTAGCACATGTTTCAAGCAAACTTTGGATTTAAATATCGCTTAGTTTGATACCGCTACACTTTTCTTCAAAACTGTAACGAAAGAACACAAAATAAATGCTTCTACACGCTTAGCACAAACACACCCTTTCAACCTGCTAGGATGCAAACGTACACATTGCTTTCGACATCGCTCGCTTTCACGCGCGGATGGTTCGACCGAGGGAGGAATGACAAATAAAGAGAGAACAAAAAAAAACATGGAGAGGCATTTTTGCAACGGATAGCGTCACACAATCAGCAGGGTTTTCAATTCTCCTTCTTCTTTCCCATGTTCCTCGTTCGTTTTCGGTTCCCAAAACTTCCTCCATTCCGCAGGCACTGAGCGCTAAACACCGCAGCAATCGTCCAGCGGTGAGCGAAGTGGAAGTTACCGAAGCCGAACCGTCCCGTACGCCCGAGGACAGCGTGTGCAGCGTCGAGGGCCCGACCGATACCGGCACCGGAACCGGCGAGATATCCGGCATCTCCAGCTCCAAATAGCCCCCATCGGCCGGTGCGCAACCGCAACAGCATGGCGGCCGATCGCGCTACAAGGAGTACAACTTTTAATGGCGGAAAGGTAACCTCTCCACCACAAGCTGCTTCTTACCTTCTGCAACACTATATGGTCCACACATCGGCAACTGCCACGGTGAAGGTGAATCTCGAATGCATGTTCTTGCGCAATTGAACCATCAAGTGGAAGAAAAATAAACTCGATATTACCATCTCCAGAATCATCTCTGTTGTGCCATGTAAAATTCAGCTGAAATATGGCTTACGGATACGGCATGACCATATTGAAAGTAATGTTTTCAAATAGCGCAGTTGTAAATTGTTTAATATTTCACTAAATCATCGATTGCATTATACAACTATAAAATGCAGATTATAAGTGCTACAGTTTGTTATCATTTCACACTATACTGGAAAAAGTGCATCCAACACCCCGAATCAAACTGGAATGGATCTACTCAAAACAAACATCTGTTAAAATGGGGTTTGCTGAGGGATGGTGGTTTCCAAACAGCGGACTGCCGACTGAAAATCCCCAGCAAACCCGAACCGCACGACTTAAGCAAAACTTACAACCAACCAACTGTATTTCCCGATCGGGCAAAACTTTATTTTGGAATCAAAACAAGCGCATAAGTACCGACGAAACAATATCAACTGGGAACAAGTACAACCAAACAGAGAAACGGAGAACAACAATAGATAGTGAAATCTCCGGGGAAAATTATCAGTGCTCGGTAACACTCACAAACAGCTTGTAAGCTTGTACATAATAAGCGGAAGTGCATTAAGAGAAAGCACACCACACTTAGCAATTTTAAAACCTTCAGTAACGAAAAGAAGACACTAGTATTGCGAAAGATGTCGTGTACTCCTAAAATGGAGGACGCGAAAAAACAAAAGTCAAGGAACCCAAACGAAATAGCCGAAGGCGAAACATTATTTAAACAAGTTTGGAGTACTTGAATGGGGAACTACATAACCCGAGTTATCGATAATGTTTTAATTTAGTTTGCTCTGGGCGATCCGAAGCATAAGTGAACGCTGCAGCTTGGAGTTCTTCCACATGCAAACGAGCAAGAATTAAACCGCATAGCGACAAAACATGCTAGACTTTAGTGACAGTAGGTGTAAGTAGTGCCAATGAAAACAGCAGAAAGACAACGCAATGTTATTGAAACACGTCCGTGAGTAAATGAATTAATTTCGATCATGGAAACGGCATATTTGTACCATACTAGCATGTAAGCAAACGAATAATATTTACTATAACAATGAACCATATTACTACCACATCGCTTATCATGAGCTTAATCAAATAGATATTCCAAAAGCAACAAACTAATGTAATATTACAATTCGCAGTCATCGGTGTCGATCGCCAGCGCGCGAATGCCAAAGTGAGGGCATAAGCGAAACATAATGTTACGATCCGCCAGGATTCGATTTTGAATGCGCGAGCTGTAGTAAAAGAAAAAGAGAATGCGAGATAATTAAATGAAACATAACTTAGATTCAACGTAGGAAAGTAGCGCAGGAGGAAAATGCTAAACATGGTGTAAAAATAATCATAGCTTTGTTCGTTGAACAAACAAAAACGGAGCTGACTACGATTTTTAGGTTTTGTCAGAAAATTTTGCAACACAATTTGTTTCTTATTTCTCGATTCGAGTTTCTTGCGGCCCAACGGTCCCCAACCTGGTGGACGGTAGCGAAGAAACGTGTAACCAAACGCCAACTCCGAAAGATTCACTTTTGATGCAAGCCTCCCCTCTACGGGGGGGGCCTCCTTCGTCTTCATCGGAGGACCATCATCTCGGGAGGGGGGCGCCAGCATTCAATTAAGGACGGAAAAGGGTATAGTGTCATATACATATACGTACGAAACACACGGAAACATATACGATTAGTTCGTTTACTCACGCGCGGAAATATATCTTACTGTCGTTAAGTGGATTGCTACTACTACTAACTGTCATTATAAGAAATATTAATGAAATGTTTAACATTGTGTCTATAGGAGCACGGTTGGCGGAGCAGAACGAAATGTGTCGTCTGGTAAGGATAATGTGAGAGAGATGAAGAGGAAGGAGAACTGTACTTTCGAGCCGATCGAATAGGATAAACGATATATAGCAAATGTAGCACTGACACAGTGAAATCGACACAATAGCAAGTTGTACTAACCGAGGAAAAGAAGCACAAATATGACGAAATGAAACTATCCACCTAAACACTTACACTGTATCTAGTTCTTACTGCCGAAAGCAACAACCAAAAAAGAAGCAAACAATTAATAAACTTCATTACTCATCTCCAAATCCTAAATTTCACACAAATTGGAAGTAGAGTAGATAGTGGATAAACTGACTTAAAAATTATGAGAAGATTTTTTCGATAGGAAAATTATTACCCACCAAAAACAACATTATCGCTAGCAAACTAGTTAAGTTAAGCGAAGGTTACAGTTAACAACTTTTGTTTTGAAAGCAAAACCCCTTTTACTTTTTATTCTTATCGTTTTTGTTAACATATGTATCGCAAACTAAACAGACGCGAAGAAAAGAGTAATGACATGACAGTATTTAAATTAAACATCCTATTTGTGAATGTATGAAAATACGGAAGAAAAGAAAAACAAATAGCTTGGGATAGAGAAAAATGAGGAAACAGTGCAAACTGATAATAAAAAGAAAACTATTGCCGAAACTCCAAGTGCAACCATTATATTAAATCACCGACAAAGAAACACACAAATATAGTGGCAGAATTCCCTGATCATGAAAAATATTAAAATGTAAAGTCGGTAAAAGTTATCTTCATGTGTCTAGCAAAAGCTACCTTATCCGAACGGTTTGTCAGTTAATCAGTTTTCACTTTATTTAGTATATAGTGTGTCTTTTGTTTCGTTATGCATCTGAATATATATACCTATAGGTTCATTGCACCGAGCTCGCAACAAACAGTCGAAAATGCTTGCTTGATTTGGTTTCTCTTACAGAGTATTTCCCATTCGCTTTGCGGGTTTAGTATTATCTAGATTGTTTTTTTCTTTTCAATTTCTCTTCACTTTTCTTCTCTGCTTCGTTTTGGTACTAGCCAACATCGGATTCACTGACTGGACATGTCACCAATCAGACGGAATCATATGTAGTTTCGTTTAACTAATTCGTTTTAACAATCAAACAACGTTACCTCGCTGTAGGCACAAACAAAGAGAAATTGGTTGGCTAAACTAGCATATACATACGAACACCGTCTGTCCCATCACGAAACACTTTCGAAGTGACCTTTAACACTTACGAATGGATAGTAGTTTCTATATATAAATAAATATTTACAAAATAGGTTCAATACAATTGCTCTGATGTTGATTTTTCCTACTTGTCTTTTCCACTCGTACACTATCTATTTAATGTTTAGCTATTCCGAGCATTTTCTATTTTTCATTGCGTACGAAATGTCACCTCTAAACACTTTCACTTTGAAATCGCACCATCGGATCGGGGTTGAAGTGCTGGGAAAGATGATGTGCTTGAAGCAAAACCTTCGAAAGCGCACATGAGGCAGTCGTGCGCTTCAAGATGAGCTCATCTCTGTCGGCCAATTTGCTGGAGAGAAGGAAAAGAACTGCAGCAGTGGCGACAGAGACAGCGACTCCTAGAACGTAGGTGCGGAGAGGATAAAAAGGCTGTTTTCTTCTTTTTTTATCCACTTCAGCAGCTTGTTCACGAGACTGATGACTTCGTTCTTCTCCACCGTCGGTTCAAACGTTACAAATAGTTCGTACGCTTGCGTTACCTGAATGAGAAAGAAAAATAAATGAAATTGAAACATGATTTATTGGTTTTCTATTGCCACTCGTTTTTAAACATCAATATGTATTTGTATGAATGTAGACCCGATTTCACTGAAACCACCTCAAAAATGTTTAAATTGAATCAGTTTTGTTTTGCAGCCTTTTAATACAATTAATAATAATATTAAGAAAATTTACCAAAATGGAAGTTGAAAATTTCTTCAATAAAATTGATCAAAAATAAGTAAATAATACATAATAAGAAATATCCTTGCGGAACAATATCCTCAATAAGTCAATGCGTAAGCAATGTTGAAGACATATTCGAATCGTAGACATGAGCTCTCTTCGAATACAAAGTTATAATGTCTCCCTTCTGTTGGTGTTATTACAGTTTGAACAAATAAGCGTAAGCAAAAGTTTATATTACATATATAATATATGCAAAAGGTCAAATGTATAACACACTACCATGGCAAAACTGCCTTTGAAAAAAACATGATAAAACCATCCACTCAGTAATTACCCAAGCAAGCAGCACTTCTTTCTCCTTCATCTGATAAATCAGCTTCACAGGGCGCCCAGAGTTGTGAATGCGATGATGCAGCCGAAAGTACATGCCCTCCAGACGCTTGAACTGCTCTCCACTAGAGTACGGCACTGTCAGCTCG
This sequence comes from Anopheles punctulatus, assembly GCA_000956255.1. Classification (NCBI taxonomy): domain Eukaryota; kingdom Metazoa; phylum Arthropoda; class Insecta; order Diptera; family Culicidae; genus Anopheles; species Anopheles punctulatus. The sequence continues at coordinate 9,133 of JXXA01015728.1, forward strand.
GAACAGAGCAGCTGCGCGTTAGACTTACTCTTGTACAGAAAGTGTCTGATTTCTGGGATGCCAATGTTTAACAGTTTTATGCCCTTGTTATTGATTGCATCGTTGATCGCTTCCAAGCAGTTGCTACGCCGTAATTTCTGTAGATATTTGTGAAATAAAGATGTTTGTTAAAATACCAAATGGATTTTCATCACTTGATTCTGTTGCGCCAAAACCTACCTCCGTGATTTTTCGCTTCGCTTCCGACAGCGTGTAAAAAACGTCCCGCTCGATCGACAACAATAGTAGACAAGCCTGACAGTCTTCCGCCAGGTATGATACGTGCGCATGCAAGAATCCACTCGAATCAAACTTTGGTAAACAAAGCGGGGTCCAGCTTTCAGCTGACTTGAAGCTCTCCGAACACTCGATAAGGTTGAAAATCAACCGTAGGTCCGCCGGATGAATGAAGTACTTCTTCATGCGCACGAGCGCGATGAGCTTGTTGTTGGCAATTAATACTGCAAACACCAGGTTCTTGATCTTCGCACAATTGCTCTGTATCGCTGATACAACCGTTTCACGTACGGACGGTTGCAGCGGTAGGATGCGGACCGAGTGCGTCATAAAGCTGAACGGATTGTTCGACACACGCTTCCGGTCGCATTTGTCGCTCACCAGTAAATGGTCGATCAGACGCTCACTACCAGCAAGCAACCGACGAAGGTCAAAGTTTTTTCGCCTCTCGAACGTTTTTATCATATGGCTTAATGTGAGCGTCGACAGGATTTGATTGTACACATCCCTTAGAGAATCGAAGAAAAAAAGAAAGATTATTGTTTTCGGTTACCTTTCACTTTCACAACCTCTACTTACGTTAGTTGCAGCTGAATCTGTTGCACGCTATGCGAAGTCCGCGAGACTGCCACCAGAATCAGTGGTGATTTTACCAGAAACACAAACTTTACTCCGGCTGCGTGTATCGATTTTATCGTATCGTTGCCACTTTGAATAAAACTAACTAACGCCTGCATCACGCCGAACAAGGTGGCGAGCTTGTCCTCGTTGCCATGCATCGAATAAATGGGTTTTCCCGCGGTGCTTAGGATAAAGACATGTCGCTTGCGATTCAGAAACTCTACATCGTGTAGATAATCACCAGTTTCTAGCTCTGCCCCTGGTGTAGCATTCCTACTGCCGCTCGTTGTCGGTTCCGTGGTTTCCGCCAAACTTGCTGTTGACGTATTGAATTCCCTACTTTTTGCACTGCTGAACGAACTCGATTTGCTCATTGCACCGTCCAGTGGCTGGTCCGTGTTTAGATCGTCCTGTATCTTCATAATGTTGCTACCATCCGAAGGGCCATCAATCCGAACATTGTCACTCACCCTTTTCTCATCCGAAACAACGGTCCGCCCTTCGTCACAGATGCTACCTCCCTCCGATTGCACTCGGTTATCGTTATCCACCACCGCCGGAAGACTGTTTATCTCGTGGGAAAACTCTTCGAACGAATCGGTTGTTATCAGCGAGCTTTCCTCGCATGCACCCGGTTCGCATTGATCCACTCCGTCCGTTCGCGGGTCACTCATGTTTATCGCAATCTCAAGTGCCACGGAAAGCCTTCAAAACGACGTATGCAGATTGCCTAGAAGGAAGGCTAGCAAGCAAAATGAGCCGCAAGCCTCTAGCAATTTGTCATGATGAACAGTAGATGTTCAAACACAAAAAAACACACAAGAATGGTTAAAAACGGCGGAAAAACAATACCGATCCAATAGATTACGATTTTTTCCACCAACACCTCCACCAATTACGAAATGACGTTTGTTGTTTGACAGCTAACTGTAAACAAAGATGGCTTTGTTATCATGAATGGACAAGTTCCTAGAAGAAATTATTTACCATCAGAGGCTTTAGGCTGTTTCTCAATGAATCATATGAAACAGAAATAATTCAAGATTCTTATATAACGAAAGCAATTGAAACGTGCACACGCAGCAATTAGTAGCCATCATAAAAGTAAACATTACTATCAATATCACCACATTATAATAGTGTTATCAATTTTAGAAATGTCAAACTGATCCGTGCAGCCTCGGCTTTGTCTATGTATATACCTTGAGCAGAAAAATAGGGTCTCGAACCTTTGTTTTCGTGCAATTTTCCATCGAGCGAGCAAATCAATTTTGTACATTAGCATTGCTATTTACATAAACCTAGTCGTATTCCACCATAACAATGCTCCTTTGACCGGTTGCCTCAGTAGTGAACAATCGTACGTGTTAGTGGATACTGCGAATGTTTTGCGCAAAGTTTCCAGTTCATCGCACGGTGCGGAAAAAGGATTCACCCAACGAAGGCAGACGGGTGGCAGGCATTGTGTAGTGATGATAGAAAGACTGCGAATATCGAGACTCGCCCTTCAAGCAGTGCGGCTTCTTCAGCAGCGCCCGACGAGTACTACATCCCAGCTAGCTATGAATCTACTTCCGCTGACTGTGACGGGCCGTAGTAGTAACCACTAGTGCGTGTACTGCATCACCCCTCTTCTGCACGGGTTCTATCCCGCTGGAATCCACCCAATCCCGGAATACGTCGGTTGTTATTAGGGTGGGTTAGCGTGTGTGTGTTTGGAAGATAATCTTGATAATTGTCGAATTGAGTGGCGTTAATGGCTAATGTTATCTCCGTTTGTAGGTGTCTTTTTCCCGTGTCCCCGGGATTTGTACATGCATTGGGTAGGTGGGCTAACAGGGCCCCCTCACATGAGCATTAACAAAAAAAAAGCAATCTAGAATCGCTCTCGCAACGTTTCCGTGTGAGGAGCAACGAGCGTCTGGGAAATGGGTTGCATCAATTCGAAGAGGGACAACAAGGACGTGCATTCGAACATCTTTCACGTGATCAACGTCGACAATGATGGGACGGAGCTGTGGAGCGGTAAACTGGAAGTAACCCGTGTCGAGCTGACGCTCTACCGCAAGGGTAGGGTCCCTACCAAGTGGCCATTGAAGTGCCTACGGCGCTACGGTTACAATGTCGACCAGTTCAGCTTCGAAGCCGGGCGCCGGTGCGAAACTGGCGAAGGCATATACGCATTCCGGTGTCGCCGGGCGGAAGCACTCTTCTACACCGTGCAGGCCTACATTCAGGGGCGCATCTACAATGACGAAAATACCAACCCGAATGATCCCTATCCAATTCCAATAGCAACAAATGGGCCGTCAGTGGCAGCGCGTAGCGTTTCACAAAACAACACCGCCACCCGTAGCAGTGGCAGTGGTAGCCAGGGGCAACAACAGATGCAGTGCACGTTCGTCATGAACCGCACTGGTATGGCCACGAGCCAATCGCTTAGCCCAAATGGGACGATCCATTCGAACTCAAACCAAAGTCGTAGCACGGACACACTACCGCTCGAGGGCAACTATCTTGAACCGACGCCAAACCGGACGAACGTATCGGGCACGATACAACCGCACACAATTACTACTCGATTTCAGCAAGGCCTCCGGCTTAGCTCGGTCAGCAGTGGTCCAATAAGTCCCGATATTACTTCACCCGGTTCTCCGAACAGCATGACCAACATACTGGAAGTAACCACGCTAAACCCGTTGCCAACATCGCATACGAGTGGCAGCGTGCATCAGGGTGTGAGTAACGTCTACCAAGAGTTCCCCATGAAGGATGCCTCGATGGCGGCCTCCCTGCATCACCAGCATCATCAACTGATGCTACAACAGCAGCATCATGCACACCACCCTGTTCCGGTGGGACCGATTGTGCCCGCGCTCATGGGTGGGCTCGTACGCACGTCGATGGATGTACCACCGCAGGAACCAGCTCCAGGTACGACAACGGTGCTGCTGAACGCATCCACCCCGTCAGATTTGATTAGTGGTTCCTCGACCACGGCATCGAATGACGCGCTTATGTGTGGGGGTGAGTACGATCAGCAGCAACCCTCCACACCTGATGCGATTGATCCGAGTCGGATGTATATGAATGTAAATATCAGTGGCACCACACCGGACGCCGGATCCATTGCGAAGGGTATAAAAAAACCGGCCACCTTTAGTAGCAAGAGCAACTCTAGTCTGATCTCGATATCCACCATGAATAATAATAACAACAACGGTCACATCAGCACCGGTTCTTTCGACGAGTGTCAGTACCAAAACGTACGGACACCGACGACCATGACGGCCATGGGGGGTCTTACGCCCAGTGCTGCAGGTATGCCGCTACTCTCACAGAACATCGTCTCTGGGAACATGTTTGCCCAGTTCCAGAGACTTAACAGTGGCCCGATGGATCCGAACCGGTGCTATGAAAATCTGGAACCAGCCGAACTGAAGGCTGTCCTGTTACGCGGTCGCTGTTCGAAGCCGGACATTTTCAGCAACGTGGACCTTCCGCTGGATCATTCGGAACCGTGCACACCGACGGCGACAGCAGCGTGCCAGCGCAAAGTGAACTACATCGTTCTCGATCTCGATCAGTCCAACTCATTGCACAGCATTAGTGGAGCAACGACCACGGCAGTTTCTGCTACATCCGGTGCTAGTGGGCCCGGTCAGATTCTTTCACCGACTGGTTCTGCTCCCGGTGCAGTACACAATGGAAATGTAGGCAGTGCAGGAGGTGGGGTTAGTGGTATTGGTAATACCGGCAGTATCCCAAATGGTGCTAATAATCTAAACAACAATAACAATAACAGTACTGCGATTAATCTAAACAATGTACCATCCGGTACTGGTGGAATGTGCAATTCCGTCAGCGGTATGACGCTTGGTTCAATTGGTGCCGAACGTGCGCTATCCCTCACTGGCACGGGCAACTGCGGCACCGGTCTGTGCGGTGGAGTATCGTCCAGTGGCAGTACGGGCATAACTCCAGCAAGCGTCGGCCTACTTCCGCCCGAAAGTCCTAAAAAAGCATCACTCGGCTACGCAACGATCGATTTCAACAAAACGGTCGCTCTGAGCAACTCCACCACGCCTTCATCTGAGCTGGACAGTGAAGGTTCGCGCAAAACCCGTCACAATTCTACGGTGACTCCGCTCGCACGGCAAAGCAATTCGGTCAGCGATTGAAGTGAATGTGACGAACGATTGCCACAGACAAGAGGTGAGTTGTTGTCGCGGCGATATGAGTAAATCCATAAACGCTGGGAAAGGAGAATTTGTTAGTTTAGTTGTCAAACATAGTTTTCAACCAAACAAGTTTGCTATGCCTTTCGATTTTCTAAACTTGAGATACACGTTCCTACACATAACTCACGCTTGGTATCTGACATGTGAAACTAGGTTACAACAATGAGTGTTCTCTCATTTAAGGCCCGTTTATAGGTCGAGTTTTGGAAAACATCCATCAAAATATGGAGTATTGTAAAGCGAGAAATATGAAATGTGTCGCAATGTGTTAAATTTCAAATTTAAATTTGATTGCAAATTTTTGGGAATGATCTTTCCCATCTTTCGATGTACTATAACGCTTAATTGATCTTAATTATGAGGATT
>JXXA01015730.1:0-16637 GCA_000956255.1 Anopheles punctulatus
AGAACAAAACCACCGGAACTGATCCAGATGTTTGCCATTAATCATTTTCACCTTTTTGTCGGTGAAACAAACAAACATTATAACTTTCGGAAATTTTCTAATCTGCGGCCAAGGAGCTAGCTAGGAGCTGTCCTGTTTTCGCCCAAGCACGCGGCAGGAGCGGAAAACGAGATGTGATGTCTTCCGGCTCGATTGGGTTTGACGGTGTCGCATGGTGGGAGAATCGTGCTAAAAAGGGGGAACATTTTTAGGGCAACCAAGAGATTATTTAACGCGCTTCGTCAAATAATTTGTCACATTCGCAAATATTTTTGAAAAAATCTTTTTTAATTTGAGACCGGAACTCAGCTACTAAAATATAAGTTAAATTAAAATAATCACAGAAATAAGGAAGAGTCGTTTTGGACCTACTTCACGTAACTGTTTGTGTTGAATTTTTGGTATAATTTTACATCTTAACATATGTTACAGTAGTTATATGTAATATTCCTTCCCGATGAGACCGAGGATAATATGGTGATGTTTGGAGGTGTTCAGAAAACATCAGCTCATATAAGATAATATTTAAAATTCAATATAAAATTTTAAAATGCAAATGTGACACAATAATTGTTATTATAATTTCAAATAGTTTATAATAAATTTAAATATTTTTTTTCTCCAGAACTCTGTCGCCGTTTTTAACACTCACCCACTGTCCGGCGTTGCCACGGTGATCATTAGGAAGGCCCATTCGGGACGGAGCTAACCAGGAAGATGAGCTCATTTCGGTGTTTGCGTGACCGGACCGGATGGATCGAAACGAGCGACTCCGGGGTGAGGCGTTGGCGTTGCCTTCAGCCTTCAACCTTCAGCCGCAGCAACATTTCCACTTTATGACGTTCCGTGTGTTCGGGGCTTGTTTCCCGGAGCAGATCCGTATGATCTTCTACCGCACGCTACCAGAACCCCACCAAGTGGAAGCAATTTCGCACCTCGCTAGCCATTTTCTCGTAGCACAGCGTCCGCAGGGACGGTGGACGTCGCTTTTCGACCCCCGACCGGGTCCGCCGGGATCATCCGGCGAAGGTAGCAACCATCCTCCCTGGGCGGACGGAGCCGGCTGATGATGCTGATACTTGTAAAACATTATTATTATTGTGAGAACGGTAACAACTGCTGCGGCGGTTTTGCTCGGTTTTGTCTGCAGCGAGGGAGGACATGCTGGCTTTCGTGCGGAACAATAGTACAGAACCGACCGGAGTTGATGAGAGATTTTTAATGTGCCGCCAGAGTGTGGCCCGACGCGAGGGGGTGTGTATCAAATCGAGCGGCAGAGACCAGAGTCGTTTGCACCTGGGCCGACGCCGAGCAAAAAAAAAAAGTATTTGGCAAAGGATATGAAGGGGAGCAACAAAAAAAAAGGCACATGAAATATTATTTCCAGCTTGGAAAAGGGCAACATTGGATTAATCTTTGGACACACTGTTACGACCGTTCCGCAAATGAGGGTAATGAAGAGGGTTTACTATAATTCAACTGCAAGAGCGGTGTGTTTGGGATGTTTTTTTTGTAATAAAAAATGGAGATTAATTTATACATTTGCTAAATGCGGTAGAAATATTCTTATTTTTTTAATTACTATAAAAGAAAAAAACAATCCTCATCCACAGTTCTAAAGTACTCATTTCGGTCCTTTTTGTAAAAGCAGTACATTTCCATGCTATCCAGCTCAGGGAAACCATCGATTTGCACTGGAACATCGTGCCAAAAGCACAACTAATTAATCGCTTGCAGGTACTCGTTTTGTTCCGCAAAACCACCTCATTCCACGGTGGCTCAATCGCATGAATCGGCAGTTTTCTTTTATCGCCACGATTGCGAATCAATCTCCGTTTTTCCGGCACAATCGTACGATTAAAACCGCCGGAGTGATTAGAGCCAGCCCGCGGGGTCGGGGGGAAGCATCTCTATTACATATCGATTATTTATTTTACATCAATATTTCAATCCCACCGAGCGGCTCGAGATCGTTTTTCGGGGCACCGAACGCGTGAGCGCGACTTGCACAATCAATCTCAGGCCTTGCAGAGGGGATTGAATTTTCTGCCAATGTCATTACTGTGCCACTTTGCTGGGCCTGTACTAGCTAGCTAGCTGTCGGTGTGCCATTTGTCGCACGGTAGAGCGAGCGGCAGTGGCGACCAAATGGCGTAACGTTTGCTGGTGGGAAAATGGAACCTGTATTGGAAGTGTTACGAGTTCCAAAATGTGTCATTTGCTGGGTGAATGCTTCGAAAAGGTGAAAAAATAATGATATAAAGATAGAATCGGTGGCTGATCCTATCGTCCTAGAGCGAAACAACGATATAAGCACATGCAAAGCAGGCAATAACAAAATGGAAAATAAAAGTATGTATTTTATATCGTATAAAACATGTAAAAAATCATTAAAAAAATAAATTAATTTAACTTAAAAAACTGTAAGAAAATATAGATAGAAGTTGAATAACAAATTATTACAAAAGAAACAGCTAAAAGTAAAGAAAACCAAACCGTAAAAAACTTTTAAAAAAACACTAGTGAAGGTAGACTTTAAAAACACAAAAAATATGCAATATGACAAATTGAAATTTTGAAACAAGACGTAAATAGAGAAAATATTATGTAATCATAAACAGAAAACAATACTAAACAATGACCATATCATGAGTGTTTTACACTTTTATTTGGTGCACCAAATAGCACCAAACAGAAGTAAAAGATGATTAATCGAGAGTTGTATAAATTGATAAATAAAAGTACACAAACAATTGATGAAATGATAAACGAGAAAAAAAAACTTTGCTTCAGCGACGTACTAACGAAGGGTTTCTATAAATTTACACTCCAGTTAGAATCTTGTAATACTTTTCAAGTGACTAAAAACAGTAAAAATTTCCTACAACCTGAGATATAGGGAATAAAAACCACCATACACACCGCACCATTCACGGATTAGTTCGGCTACCGTTCCGCGCCATCCATCGTCCTGCCGGCCTTTCTCTGTCAATGGCCCAACAACTAATGACGAAGGGCTGTGTGGCTGTGGCGCGACATCAAAGGTAAACAATTTGTCACGTTCGGAGCGCGGCGAAACGGCACCAAGGATATTGATGATGCCCGGAAATGCTGCTGCGGCCACCTTCGCTCGAACCGGCCAAAAGCGGTGTTGGGTGTTTCGATGGCAAAGGATTTCCACATTTCTCTTCCCCGTGGAAAAAGAAGGGGCAAAAAAATGCGCCCCGACACGGTGACAAACTCGGGGCTTTCGAAAGGAATTGGGCCAACCGAAGAGTTGGGCTGTCATCCGAGTGGAGAATGTGTGTGACAGGAGAGAACGAATAAAAGAAGACAAAAAAAAACACAAACACACACGCCAAAGTGCCCCGCCTTGGCTGGTGGAGTGCAGCAGAGGAAGGAACAGCGTACAAAGTGAAATCACACTCGATGAATATTCAAAATGGATGAATAGGAAACGCCATTTAGCCTGCCCGGTCTCGCATGGCGGTGGCTGGCGGATGGACTTGGCGCTAATGGAATTGTCATCTGGCAGATGTTCACGCGCACCGCGCGTCCCAATCTGGGTTCACTTTCGGCGCCATCGCCGCTGCCATCCGTGGCAAATGTGTGGTGGATAATTTTGTACCGCTCGATTACACCATTACACGAATTTTTCTGTTCGAATTAAACCCTCGAAATGATAGCTGAACTTCGCAGAACTACCAAGAAGTTACTGGAAACCCATAAAAAAAAACCATCAAGCACAAATGACACGCAACGGTGTTCAGAAAATTGAATGATTTTCGCGAAATCGCCCTAAAATCGCACAAAATCCTCCACGCGTGATGTGCTGCCCAAACAAACAAACTAGCCGCCCGAGAGATTATACACCATTTTCCAGCATTCATTTCCGAAAAGGGCTACGGATGGGTGTGCTCTGATCTGTGTCACGTGTGGCTCCTTCTTGGCTACTGTACCTCACCACGAGTCCCCGTTCAGTTGGTGTATTGTGGCACACGGCCGGAATGAAATTTGCCAACCACTCCCCGGCCGAACGCGCGTTCATCTGTTATACTAATCAGAAGCCATCAGTCAGATTACTTTAGACGCGGTACTGCTGCTACGACAATGACTTCGGCCGCGTGGTTGCGAGTGGTTTGCGGAATGCTTTAATAGATTTTCCAACGCGTGCGGTGTCATCTTTGTCGGAGATCTTGACGGGACAGTTTTACCCCAGTGCGTGGTCACGAGAGGTTCGGATAAGTATGGAACAAATTTACTGAAGATTACTGTGACGTAACAATTTGCAAGAAAGTTCTTATACTGCTGAATAGTATGAGTTCGTTAGTTCTTGTTCAACATTGTTCAGTTACAAAGATCTCTAGTAGCCGAGAAAACTTCCAGATAGGATCTAACAGACATATAGAAGTATTTGGTTCTTTATTAAAACTTCCGACAATTATCTAAATCCACAGCAGACCATTTCAATTAACATTTATTTTTATACTGGATGTACGACTACTAATTGGTCAGACATTAAAAATGGTCCCAGTGTTAGTAGAATGGTCCAAGACGTTGGAGTGCAATCGAGCGATGTGATATCCAAAGTTCCTAACCATGTTTTAATCTTTTAGAACCTTTCAATTTGATCTTCTTCTAAAAAAGAACGTCTGTTCCATAGTTACTAAACATTATCGATGTACATGACCGAATCCGGTCTAAAGTATTCCACCAGACGCAACCCCCAAATGATCAATCACTCCGCACGTAGGTATACTCATCGTGAGCTAATTTTTAGTTTCCACTCTTCACCACACACGGGGCACATACACATACCACTCTTTCCTCATCCGGTCCGGTCGGTAGCAGTGGGCCAGTAATCGCTTCTACAGCTTCCCCGGTGGAAAGAACAAGACCATCGAATGGGAAGAGACTGGCTGGCTGGCGGTCGCAATCGCCAAACGCTTCATAACATCCCCCCCGGCACAGAAAAGCCTATGCGCAGCCCGGCTTCCGATCAGTCGGTGATCGTTGTTCGTGGCCTGCAGATCGGAAGAAGCGAGCCGTGAAAAGTATGTCGAAAGTGTTGTCGTTGTGAAGCTTACGAACCTTCTGCCCTGCCCGGACTTGCAGCGGGCGAAATTCGCGAGCTAGTGTTTGCAAGGAAGTTTGCTAAAGAGGAGCCATTTGAACTGGATATGTCGTTTTTAGGCCGGTTTTATCACGCAATTCCCTCCCTGCTCGTTTTTGGCCGCGTTAGCCCAATTGTGAGCTATTTATGCTAGCAAACGGTCGTGCTGATAAGACTTGAAACCACACTAAGCCGCCCTTATTCTATTCCACTCTTCTAATGTCCAGTAGCTAACGCACCCCAGCTGGGCGGGAAGAATTGATAAAGTGAAGAAAATTGAAACCGAGAAAAAAGTCACAGAAATGGAATAGTGGTCCAGACAGACCTCCAGAACGACGGAGCAAGACGGTTGTTGAGCATGAAAGCGAGTGATGTGCGCATAGAAAGTAGTTCAATCGTCCAGTGCAAGTGACATAGTTTCGATTGTTCCCTATCGTGTTCCGATTTGTTTCCAGATTGGTCATTTTTTCTGCTTTTTACTGCAAAACCAAGCGTTTCGTCGCATGTGCTTGGTTTCTAAGTTTCGTAGTTTGCTAATCCAATTCTACTCCTTCTCCAGTGAAATCATCCGACACCGGAAGCGACAGGGATGTGAAGTGACAGCGATTGGTTCCTCATTTTATCCAACCGTTGTTCAATGCGAGTGTGTGCGAGGTGGAGGTGTAGTTAAGTGCAAGCAAGTGACGAAAGCTAGTGTAATACGTGTATGCGCCAGGAGCGGTGTTTCCGTTCGTTCCGAGCCACTGTACGGCATGGATCAACTGCACCAGAGCGGCATGTCCTTCCACCGTCCGCGGGGGCGCAGGAAGCGGCCCGTGCTCGAGCTCCAAAATGGGTTTGGTTTGTGTGGAGTGCCTACGATGCCGATGCTGCTGCCGATGATCGTTTTCTTCGCCAGTGGTTTGATGACGTACGCAGCTGGTGAACCTCGAACGGGTAAGCAGGGTTTAGTGTCGCAAATAAGTCATTTAACACGTGTGTCAAGAGTCTCTGCTTTATCATTTGTAGTGAGCCGCAGACGCTTGATAAGTAACTCTGCAAATGTAGCATATGCTCCATTTCGGGATGTTCTTAGTTAAATTATTTTTTGTGTGCTCTTTCTAGGACCAGTTATAGTTTTTAAAACGTTTAAACATCCTTTGAGAAGGATGATATACATACAAATCATGCATACAAAGACCTTACAGGATACCAATTAGACTTTGGAAAAAATACATAGACTCTTCCGTAATTAAAATTACACTATTTGAAATTACTAAGAATACGAGGGACTCAATCATGTGTCCAATGCTTAAGCGATGACTCAGTAGATTACAGGTCAGATAAAGGTTTTGTTGCCTATTTATTCTGCGAAACAAATAGGGCTTGAGCCTCCGGTAATGTAATCGTTGTAATTATAACGATAATCTTCATAAGCGCGCACCACCCGTGTGTCAAACACGAATTTGCCGAACGCCATTGGTTAATCTGCGTAAACATACCACGGCAACAACGATACCTCGCCAGTGACCGGCAAGCCCGTCACGATTTCAAACGGAATGTGCACACGGACGGTTGGGCCGATGCCCCAACGAAGGCTTATGGAAATTTATGGGTTTTAAATCATCGCCTCCTACCGTCCCATCCATCTGTCGGACAGTTCGGCATCCGTCATGTGGGTGGCACGATGAAAGTGCACGAGGAACATAGCGTTCGGCAAGATGTACTACATTGTTTCGCGTCGGCTTTGATGCTTTGACCGTGGTGTAATTAATTTGCATCGCGCGTGACGATTTATGTTTTGTTTTATGTCGATGCTTCTGTTTTGTTCCACCATGGATCCAACTGGTGTTTTGAATATCAGGAGTAACGCAGCTGGTAACTAAAAATCGTGAATGCGTTGTAATCCGTTACGCTACCTTCATCATAGAGTGAGTTTAAAATGAAAGCCTAACTCAGCTGCAACTAGATAGTTCATTAAATATTGAGCGCTGCATCAATAGGAGATAGGGAACGGATTCCTATGAGTTTTGTTGTTGTTGTTAGAATGTGAAAAAACCCAACAATGATTTTTGTTGCAGCAAGAACGAAGATTAGTATATTCAGTGCATGCTGCATATCAATACGGTCTTTAATCCGTATATTTCCACCCTGCTCGTAGTTTTCCACTAAAAACGATTTTGAATGCTTCACCGACATAATAACACTTGCAAATAAAATTAGTAGTCGAGGGATTTCTGCTGGCAGTTCAAACTGCGTAATTCTATTCCGATCCTGAATTAATTTTTATATCGAGGATTTAGAGAAGAAAAAAACAACATCAAAATTTAACCCAACTTGTGTCGCTACTGTTTCTCCAATATACATCGGAATTATACCATATATTAATATGAATAATATCATCTAAACTTTAAATTCGATCGCCTCCATTACCTGTGGTTAATTTTCAAACAGTAACTATAATCCGATGATCCTTGATAAATCGCAGAATTCGCATGGAAGTATTTTTAAAGGCTCAAGGATTAATTCTGTTTTATACATACGGCAAACATAATACTTGTGTTGGATTAGGAATAAAGCTACAAAATGTTCCTTACCTTTCACTCCTTCCAGATGGCCTCGTGGACTTGATCGAACAGTTTGGTATGCCCTCCCTTCCGTCCGGCATATCACCAACGACCTGCATGTGCAATGGAACGCGCAATCCGTACCAAACGCACCCAGAACCGGCGTACAGCCTTAACCAGGACACGGTGCTGAGCATACCGACGGTGGCCAGCTTTCCGGACGGATTTCCGATCGACTTCTCGCTGCTGGTGACACTTCGCGCCAGTCCGAACCTGGAGCGGGCACCACTGTTTGCGATCTACTCGAGCGATTCGGACGAAATACTGATGCTGATGGTGGGCCGTGATGTGGCACTGTACTACTACGACGGCAACCCGGAGGATGACGAGCAGGATCAGTACCAGAACATGGTCAGCTTCGGTGTGAGCATCGACGACGGACGGTGGCATCGGTTGGGCGTTAGTGTGAAGGGGAACTCGGTCACGCTGATCCTGGACTGTGGCACGCAAATCACACGCCCGCTAAACCGACGGCCCGGTGTGCAGCTGGTCACGGATGGTTTGATCCTCACCGGATTGCAGTTAAACGAGGAAAATGGATTCTTTACGGTACGTCTTGATTGCTTACTTGTTTCGTTCCATTACCTGGTTGACATGAGGCAGAAACATCAAAACAAACATGTGAAACGTCAAAACAAAGTGGCATCAAAGTAGGCTGAAGTTGTTTTCCAATTATTGTAAATTCTCGTGAAAATACCTTAGTTATGTGTATTTTAAATAACTTATCCGTGCTTTCAGGGTGACCTTCAACTGTTTATGATCGCGAACACACCGGATGAGGCGTACAACATCTGTTCTAAGTATTCCCCGGATTGCCCTGGAGGTGGATCCGATGGTACTGCCTCAGGATCGTCCTCGACGATAACACGCACGGTAACGATACAAAGCAATCGATCAGGTTCGAATGGCACCACCGGATCGGTTAGTCGAACACAGAGTAGTTCCAGCTCTAGTTCCAGCGGAAGAAGCTCCTCCCAGTCAGCGGGTGCCAGTATTCGCGATCAGGTGGTACGCGAGTCGGTAACCGTGTCGGGCGGGAGTAGCTCGGGTGGGGCACGTGGAAAACAAACTGCCACGGCCAGTGTTGCTGGTGGCTCTGTGCGAGATTTTGTTGATGTGTATGGCGACGTAGAAGGGTTAGAGGTTATTGGAGATGACGATGAGTACTACAACAATCTCGAGTTCGGGGGAGATATAAGTCAGGCCGTGACCTCGAGTGTAGATACGGTCAGTGCGCAGAATCGGACGGCTGCTTCGCCAGACGCTTATGACCAACTGCGTCCTGGCGTACTGCCTTTGCCCGATCCGGAGTATGATGCTTCAGCCGGACTAGATCCAAGACCGTCTGGAGCGGGTGGTCCAACAACGAGACCACGCACCAGCAATCGAACACGGACTGAATCTGGATCCAGTTATGGTCCGGAGTTGGAAGAGGAAGAGGTCAGCAGGTGTAACTGAAACTGCAAAAAAAAACTTGTGGACTTCAACGTAATCAATCGTTACAGGACCGATCTGTTGGATTTCCTTCCCAATCGACCGTGATGATCGTTGGTGGCGTTAAAACGATTCGCGGACCACGTGGACCACCGGGTGAACCCGGCCCGAAGGGAGATCCTGGACGAGATGGATTGAGCGGTCAGTCGGGACCACCGGGACCACCTGGGCACGTCTTCATGATGCCGCTCACGTCCGCGGGCAACGAAAAAGGTCCGGATTCGCAGGCGGAAGCATTGAGACAGATGCTGTCCCAGCACATGACGGCTATGCGAGGCGCGGACGGTCCGATGGGGTTGACCGGTGTTCCAGGCGCCGTGGGACCACCAGGACCGGAAGGAGCTAAGGGAGAACCCGGCGATGTTGGCGAACCGGTAAGCGACTACTTTTCCGATCGTCTTGATGTCTTGTACTTCATTAGCACTTCCCTTCCAGGGACCGATGGGTCCTCGAGGTGGCGTCGGTGCGAAAGGCCGCGAAGGACGACGTGGCCGATCCGGCAGGGATGGTGAACGTGGCGCAACCGGTCTGCAAGGCGTGAAAGGAGAACAGGGCCCCATTGGGTTGCCCGGATTTCCCGGAGAGAAAGGCGAACGGGGACGTCAGGGTGCCGTTGGTGAGAAAGGAAGTCAAGGACACGATGGTGCTCAGGGTGAAGATGGTCCTCCGGGACTTCCGGGTCATCCAGGAGAGCTCGGACCGCGTGGATTCTCCGGACCTCGTGGATTTCCTGGGCCTTCCGGAAATCCGGGTCTTCCGGGCTCAGAAGGTGTTGCCGGCTCGAAAGGAAACCCTGGGCCGCAAGGTCAACCGGGAGCCCCTGGACAAACGGGATCCCCAGGACCGGTCGGTCCACCCGGACCGCAAGGAAATCTGGGACCACCGGGCATTCCGGGTCCTCACGGAAAACCGGGTCTACCGGGACTTCCCGGCGCTGATGGACCACCCGGTCGCGATGGAAACCCGGGTATTGTAGGCCCTAAGGGTGATGTTGGACCACAGGGCGTTCAAGGTCCAATCGGGTTCCCCGGCAATCGCGGCCCAAAGGGAGATGATGGCGAGCGGGGTTCTGCCGGTGATAAGGGCGAGAAGGGAGAGCAAGGACACGACGGTGACAAGGGCGATATGGGTCCGCCTGGCGAGCGTGGACATCCTGGCACGACCGGAGCACCCGGATCGGAGGGTCCGGAAGGTCCGAAAGGGTTTGAGGGACCACGCGGTGAGACGGGAATGATGGGACTGACGGGCGATAAGGGTAAGCAGGGTGTGCAAGGATTCCCGGGCTATCCGGGACCACCCGGTGACAAGGGCGACAAAGGTTCCTCCGGTATGGCCGGACATCCGGGCGAAAAGGGTGAACGGGTGAGTATTGGGTTGCGTTTGGAAGATGATCCAGTGGAAGATATTTATGATCAAACTTTTTGCCATCCACAGGGCAATACGGGACTTCAAGGAGAACGGGGTGAAGTTGGTCCGAGAGTAAGTTCGATCTTATTCGGGGAGGCGTAGGTGCTTTAGGATGTTCATATTTGCAATCTTTCTTGAAGGGATTCCGAGGACCACGAGGAAGGCGAGGTGCGGATGGTACGACCGGCCCGAAAGGAGACACCGGGCAGCCAGGATCACCAGGAGCGCAAGGCGAGATCGGCATGCAGGGACCGGAAGGTCCGCGAGGTTTTATTGGACTTCCAGGACCGCCAGGCAACAATGGCAAGGACGGACCTCCGGGAGCATCGGGTGAACGAGGACCACCGGTAGGTTTTCTTCAGATTCCTAACCTCTTTCAAATATTATCTTTTTGTTTTGTTTATCACTTTTCCAGGGTGAGAATGGAAATCCGGGTCCGATCGGTGCGCCCGGAGTCGTTGGACCACAAGGACCCACCGGTGAGCCGGGTCCAGTTGGAGAGCCAGGCATACCGGGACTTCCCGGACTGCCAGGGGAACCGGGAGTACCGGGCGACACAGGCAAAGAAGGACAAGCCGGTCCACCGGGGCCTCCGGGCAAGAATGGTCCCCAAGGTGGGCAAGGCTTACCCGGATTCCCAGGCGAACGAGGCATGATGGGAATGCCGGGACTGCCGGGCCTGAAGGGAGAACTCGGATTGCCCGGTCTGTCCGGACCGGTCGGTGACAAGGGTCAACCTGGTGAGCCAGGCAAGGAGGGCCCACCGGGTGCCGAAGGACGTCCGGGACCACCGGGACCTCCCGGTCCATCCGGTGCGAAGGGAGAACGTGGTGACCAGGGATTGGTCGGTCCGGTTGGACGCGATGGGCTGCCGGGTCAGAGGGGTCTAGCTGGACCGCCCGGTCCGGTGGGACCTCCGGGAGAGGATGGCGACAAGGGAGATATGGGTCCACCGGGCGAGAAGGGTTTCAAGGGTGCTCAGGGCGAGGCGGTAAGTTTGATTCATCATTTCAAATTTTAGATTCATATCCTTTACCGCCATGTGCACTCAATCACGAAGTGGCGTTTTAAAGAGCAGTAACGAATTGTTTCTTTCTCCCACGTGTCCACCTCCAGGGACCTGTGGGATCTCCCGGAACGCAAGGAAGTCGCGGTGAACCAGGTGCTCTTGGACCACCGGGCGATAAAGGACCTCCAGGGGAGATCGGTCGAACGGGTCCCAAAGGTGAAGATGGCCCAACGGGTCTTCCCGGATCTCCGGGTCCGGCAGGAGCACAAGGAATGCCCGGCCCTCCGGGAATGAAGGGAGGTCGAGGTGACGATGGACCTCCGGGACCGATTGGACCGGCCGGGCCTCCAGGCGAACCAGGCCGCCGTGGACCACGTGGTGCGGAAGGAGGTCCCGGAGCTCCTGGATCACCCGGACCGCAAGGAATAGCCGGTGAACCGGGCACCCAGGGACCTCCGGGTCCGATCGGGCCTGAGGGTAAGGAGGGCGAGAAGGGTTCGATTGGACCGAAAGGTGAGGAAGGCAAATCGGGACCCCCGGGACCGCCGGGCAAACGAGGCCAGCCGGGTCTGGAGGGACCGAAAGGTGTCGCCGGTCCTCCCGGGTTCCCGGGCAATCCGGGTGAACCGGGTCTGGTGGGCCCGAAGGGTGACATCGGTAAGGATGGCGACGATGGCAAGCAGGGTGAACCGGGCACACCGGGTGAACCAGGACCACCGGGACCGGCTGGTGAGATCGGGCCACCGGGCAAGATTGGACCGGAAGGACCGGCCGGGCTGCAAGGCACGACGGGCTTGGCTGGCGAGAAAGGTGATCGTGGACTTCCCGGACCACCTGGAAACCAAGGGCTGACTGGACCACAAGGAATGCCCGGAGTGCAAGGACCTCCCGGCCTAAGAGGCTCTCCTGGACCATCGGTGAGTGGAGAAGGAGAACCCTTCGAGGAGAACCTGGTTTTCTCTATCCCTCTCTTCTCCTTACAGGGTGAGATAGGACCGGTTGGAAAACCGGGCGATAGTGGAGCGCCGGGCAAGACGGGCGAAGTCGGTGCCAAAGGTCCGAAGGGAGATCGTGGACGGCGTGGCCTCAAAGGGCACCGTGGCGAGCTCGGACTGGTCGGCTTAAAGGGTGACGCGGGTGAGAAGGGCGACAAGGGCGTCCGAGGCATTCCCGGGCCCGAAGGTACGAAAGGAGAACCGGGCCCGGTCGGACCAATCGGCCTAAAGGGTAACGATGGCCCTCAGGGACCACCGGGCAATGAGGGACCGCTAGGACCGAAAGGTACGGAAGGTGTGGCGGGGTTGCGGGGCGAACCTGGACCACCGGGACCACCGGGTCCACCGGGTCCGCCGGCTGACGCACCGCTCATACCACCGGAGCTACTGTTCCGCATGAACGAGTTTACCATGACCAAGGGCGAGGATCGTCAGAAACGAGAAGCTGGCGATGGTGCAACGCCACCGGAGCTGGACGATGAGCTGCTCGAGGTGGACGACTTTGACGAGGAAATTCTGAAGGTGGAACCACGCAAGAAGAGCAAGAAGAAGAAGTCGAAATCGAAACCCGACCTCGGTCCGAAGTTCCTCGACATGTACAGCTCGATCTACTCGATGCGCCAGGAGCTGGATCGGATTCGGAAACCGGTCGGGACGCGCGAGAATCCGGCGCGAACGTGTCGCGATTTACATCACGGGCATCCACAGTTCAAGGATGGTAAGGAAAGCGTTTTAGTTTTTTTTGTGTTGTTTCCTTTAGCTTAGAAAGCCGTGCATAAATCATCCTCTGAATAGGTTGGTACTGGATCGATCCCAACCTTGGCATGGGCGACGATGCAGTGTACGTGTTCTGCAACATGACGGCCGAGGGTGAAACGTGCGTCTTCCCGGACATTCACAGCTCCCAGATGCCGACGATACCGTGGCGCAAGGAGAACGACAAAACCGATTGGTATTCGAACTTGCGTGGAGGCTTCAGGGTGAGTTTTTTTTTAAAGTTCAAGAAAATCAACTTTAAAGACATTGCAACTAAAATCTGCCTCGCTTTTCCCTAAAAGATATCGTACGAAACGGTCGGCACCGTCCAGATGACCTTCCTGCGGCTGCTCTCCCAGGAAGCGTACCAGAACTTCACGTACGCCTGCATGAACAGTGTCGCGTGGTACAGCACGAAGGACGAAAGCTTCGACAGTGCGATCCGGTTTCTGGGGGAAAACGAGATTGACATCGGGTACGAGAACTCCAAGATAAAGCCCACCGTCTTGGTCGATGGATGCAAGACGGGACGTAGCAAGAGCGAAACGGTGTTCGAGGTGCGAACACCGAAACTACAATATCTGCCCATCATCGACTTCTATCCGATCGATTATGGGCTGCCGCAGCAGGCATTCGGGTTCCAGGTGGGGCCTGTATGCTTCAAGTAGCATCGGTAAATGTATATGCGTTTAACTGCTAGGATAACACGATTAGGTTTGATACGGTTAGCATTAAAGGTTAGATGAAAAAAAAACACGCACACACACACGCATGCAAAGAGGAAACGAGGTTAGTTCTGTAAGCACGTTTAATGCTAGCGTTTAAGATGAAGTGAAAGAGATACTTACCGATTGGACTGAGCACATGTGCCGATGTGCCGAGGTGGCGAGGAATCGACCATAAGGAAGTCTTCACAGAGATGTTCGCCACGTTTGTTGTTACACTGTTTTGCTTAGCATGTAAATAGGTCACCCCTTTTCCCCGATCCACATGAACGAAGAAAAAATGATACACACACACACGCACACATACACGCGCGATTGGGAAAGGAAAAAGATTGTATTTGCGAAGGAGGGCATAGTAGAAGCGCGCGGGGCAAAGAACCATACCATGCCCGCACACTGCCAAAGATCGTTTGTTGTTGAATCGAGTAATAAAAAAGCTATTCAATGAAATGAAATTTGATTTTACTCTGGTTTATTTCACTCTCCCGAGCGTTTCTCCGACAATTTGTGTAGTTGAAACTTTTCACAACGTGCTGAACCATTTCATCACAATGAAACGCTTCATTTTCACGCTGAAACGCTTGACGCGTCCTCTGGCGACAACAATTGGAAGCAGCGATATTTTTCCCAATTTGTTACCGGGGAAGTTATTTCGATCTAGAATCATACATTTCCGTTTCACCATCGCTTTTACAGATTGAATTCGGATATTAAACAACATTCTAATGATTTCTTCTCTTTAAGGAAAACAGTACTACGAACATCCATTTTGCATATCGTTATGATTTTATATCTTCTATCATTGAGCCTCCGACGAGTACCGATTTTTGTGTATATTTTGTTTTACATTCGTTCCCGATGCGCAACCTCGTGTCACACATAATCAGTTTGAATTATCTAAACCGACTTTCGAACAATGTGTGTATTTCCTAGCTCGACTCGAATTAACCCCGGGAAGGATGTGATCTCGTTTGGGGATAATTATTCAGCAACCAGGTTATTAACTACGCGAAACACCCATGCAGGATGAAGGGAATTCGTGAGCGAAAAGAAAGGGGAAAAACTGAAACGCTACAATTCTCATTATGTAACTCGCGTGGAACTACAAGTTCAGCTATGATCCCTACTTGAAGGAGAAAAGAAAAACGATGCCTCTAAAATGTAGTCAGTAATTTTGTATTGAACGCTTTGTTTTATTTAATTTGTTTTTCCTATTAATGCTTGACTTCACAATCAGAGCCGGAGCCTACTTAGATGGAGCTTGGGTAGCTAGCTGTCTAATAGCTGCGTAATGGATTTACGAGTCAAATTTCGGATGATCCTTAAACAGTACGGAGGGTCCGAGTTCAAGATTTGTTTTTGTTTGAAGATGCCTACACATTAAGACGGTTTTGGACACGGTTTGCTTGACGGTTCTCGCGCACAATTAATTTACACATTGCTTGCTCTTTTCACGATTTTACTGTGTTTTTATCCCTTCTCATTTCCTTTCACTCTCCCTCCCTGCCGTTACAACTAAAGTTTGTGAAACGCAACCGTTTGGGTTGACCTTTTCCGCCAATCGCGGTTTCAACTCGGCAACACAACGCACAAAACTGTATCGTACTACTAGATCCACTAGTTAATTATATACAATGAAATATACCAAAATTGCGCTATGTTTGGTAAACGGTGACAAACGCACGAAAGGGTGATGAGTACCATGTGCCCTTCCTGCTGTAGAGCTTACTGATTGCATTGAATTAAAAACGAATTGGCTTGCGCTTCTTGAATTGAAATGACCGAAGGTTGACATTGGTAGGAACGAAAACGCTGTGTATATGTTGGGTGTTTGTGTGTTCAGAAGTTATCGAAAAAAACCAAACCTACACTTCACCGAAACATTATCCTACACACTCATTCATTCGGTCGGGCTAAATCGAATCGATTTCAAACAATTACACATGGGCGGGAAAATGAGGGACTATACAAAGGATAAGCCATGGGTAGTGGGGACAGGCAGGCATTTAAAACAAACCAAAAATACATACATAGTAACATAATCGAAAACATAATTAAACAAATTTCATTTGCTTTTTCTTCACATTTTACGTTAACTGGAACGAATTATCGCGTAAAAAGAAATAAAGCTAACATTAATCGTACTCACAATAATAATAATAATAATAATGATAATAATAATAATAACCGCATTAATACCGCTCGCAACTATAAACACGCATTTACAAACATGCCCTCGAGTGACACGCGTTGGTTCTCTGTTTCTCGTATTTTCTACTTTGTTTTCTTGTGTTCTTTTCCTTTCTCGTGCTGTTCCCTATTGTGTTGTTGTTTTCCACTATCTGATTCTCCTCTTCCATTTGATATTCGGTGCTATGCTCCTGTATATTTCCATCTTTTATGGTTCAGTTTGCTCAACGCCCAAATGATTTCGTAATCGATCAGTGCTGAAATCGCCCATTTTACAGAATACTTTTCGCACCAGTGTCACTC
>JXXA01015733.1:0-12242 GCA_000956255.1 Anopheles punctulatus
CTTTCAGCAATTCGGAGTGGAATAAGATCAGTTAAAACATTATAATTTTATTTGTAACACCGTGCCAATAACATCTTTAATTAAATATCTGTTAATTAAAATTAATTCAATGAATTTTACAAACGATTTAATAAACTAATAAAACATGCATTCTATTTTCTATTCGACAAACCTACACGCGTGTACGCTGCGTAGTGGCTCCTTAAGCGAAATCGATGGTAGCCTTACGATTTTACCGAATTATTCTTTCAAGATAGTCTACACGTTTTGTAATGCATGCAGCGGGTCTACGGGATTTCTTTCATTAAATGCAATCTCGACTCGACAATTTTTTTCAATTGTGTTTATGTGAAGCATTAGCATACGAAAATCATACAATAGATAGAGATTGGTGCTACATCTTGTGTGAAGCGCAATGATAGTGTACAAGTCTTTTGTGACCGTTTTAAGTTAAGCAGTGTATGAGGGTTGTACGATATTTCCACTACTTGCAGATCTATCTATGTGTTAAGAGGGCGAAAAACGTACGCTGCATAATAAGAAAGTAACTTGAAGGGAAGATAAAGAGAGTACAAATGTCGATCGTTGTTTTGCCTCCTTCTGCTGACACATTTTATAATGTTCGCTCATGTGGCCTTTGCATATCATTTTTTTCGTTTCTAATATTTAGCAACTTTCGAACGCATCGAATTCTCGTTAGAGAAGAGCAGCAACATTGTAAGAGAAGAAGAGGAATAAACTAACGTTAGAAGTGCATCGATTTTCATATTTGCTGCACTTTATGTAATAGTAACTCCCCGAAGGCTATGGTCTTCATCCCGTTTGGCAATCACGAGAACAATATCGCTTGCCGGGAATCCCGTGCCTACTATTTTTTCCGACAGACCTTAATACTCGTTTTTGCGATCGTAGAGTGCAACATCGGAGTGGAGTTTCTTTGTTTCTACGATTGCTGATTTAGCTAGCTTTAAGTCAACTACCATTCAACTAACTAAAACACTCACATGTAAATAAAATTAATTAACAAGCATCCGCAACCCAAGCCCTGAATGTGCACAATAATGCGCGATGATCCTTACATCTTTTATCCTCGCTAGATCAGTACTTGAACAAAAAAAAGAACTCGAAAAGCGGGGCGATAAATTCACTAAAGATAAAAAACGGAGTCCATTGAGATGTGGTTTAGAGTAGTTCAAACTAAAGCAAACCCAAAACAGTGCTGATATAGATCAGCAAAGTACCTATTAATGTGTGTCTCTTTTTATGAACAACAGCAATGTTAGCTGGCTTTTGAGCTTTATTGGCGATCAACAATGCAGAAAAAGGACGACGACGACGACGACGACAACGGTGACAACAACCGATCGAAAGAGGATCAGTGCTAAAAAGTTCTAATAACAATACATTCAAAAGGCACTTTTTATAGTTACGTGTACAAGGTTGTTCTTTTGCTTGAATGGTAATTGCATTTTGTCCACATTAGGCAGTTAATGTGTTGTTTTTTTTGCTATGCACTTAGCCTTTATGCTTACTCAGGTCAAGAAAGAGACTGAAATGATAGTACACATCACAAAACCGTTAAACGCAGCTGGAGTAGATAATTCGCAATCAAAACAAAAATCGATCACGATAGAAGTAGGCTCAAATTGAAATTCAATCAAATTGGCAATTTGTACGCATGTGTGCATAGATGTACGGAAGAAACGAACGGTACTGCTGATCAGTTTTATGATGATCCAGCGCACTTATTGTGTGGTTTAATTGAAGGATCTATTAATTCGTATTGAAGGGGAGAGAGTGAGATAGATGGATGAAAGATTGTGGCAACTGTGCGAGGAGATGAATGAAAATGCGTATACCAAGTGTAACCTAGTACAACAGCAAGCCGTGTCGTCGCAGATGAGGAGATATTGATTCTCTTCTGCAGGGTAAAATCGGTCGCAACACGTGATACGGCCAACTTCCCGCCATCAACCACCAATTATGTTCTGTGTCACTGCTTACTTCTTCTCTCCATATTTTTAGGGAGATTGCTTTAACAAACATTATGCACCGTTATTACTGTTATCATTCTTATAACCTTCTAGAGCATTTTGTGTAGCGAACCCTAATTGTTTGAAAAAGTGTATACTTTGCACCAATATAGTTATGTTCTGCATAGACTAGGTCAGTTTTTATTGTTAAGCGCAAAAAACTGGGCTGCCTTTTGTTGCTGTAAATGGCCGATGCATTTGGCGAACGCTCCTCTTGCTGCTCTCTTCTACTTAATTGACTATAATATCGGTTTACCCTATTGCCGTGCCCTGTGCACCCTCTTCTCAGACTGTCGAATAATTAGCCCACATTCTTTTTCAGTTTGCTTGCTATCACACTCTTAACGAACTCTACGATTTCCGTGCATTACATTACTCTTCATAGTCGTGTTACCTACGTGTTACCTGTAGCCGTGACCTTCAATCCAGTATAGGAATTACCACCTAGGTTGCTACGCATACACTCTGTGGCTTTTGATGTTTTTGCTTACATTTCCTGCGATGGAATCTGTATTGGATCTTTTAAATACTGATAACATCTAAATAACACGAGCTTCGGTGACGTACCTGTCCTTCTCCGCCTCTAAGCGCACCACTTTGCTTTTGCCTGCTGAGCTATCGACCCTTTTCAATATCGTTTGCTTACGTACCCCCAAAATAAAATACGTATTTCCGTGTTTCGTTGTATGTTCGAGCTGAGGATTATTATGTTATCTGGGACACACCGTTGAGATCTTGCTTCTCCGATCGGTTTAGTTTTGTTTCAGTGGTAAATATATTAGGATAACGCACTGCTGCTACGGCAATCAAATTTCTAATAGCTTTTGAACGTTTTCCTTCGCGTTTTACTCATCTTCCTCAAATATCATCGTATAAATTTATTGCTTGGTAACCAATCATTCTTCATATCAACTGCACACTATAATCAAACGGGGATTGTGTATAATTCCACATTACCCTTTTTACGTAGCTTTTTATGTTCCTACGAATAGTTTTAACTGTCGGAAGTCAACACTAATCGAAAACTACGGTACGGTGTATTAATCTATATCCTATAAAAAAACTAACTTCAGCTTGCTTACACAATATTGGAAGGCGTGTTTCATCTGTTTTTTTCTGTCTTCTTTCCTTGCTGGTAGTACTATTAATGGTTAGTTTCTCTTGATTTTTCCATACTGCCTCTTTGCTGTCTTCACTCGTTTCAATTGTAATTGAGTCTATCATAAGAGATATCCTATCATAGAAGTCAATATATAGAGTTAATTTGTTAAATATTCGTCTAAATATCACTACTTGGTTTCGATAACTCATTAGTCAGGATGTTTGAACGTCTGCTACTGCTACTGCAAGTCTCATTCCTGTATGTCTCGCTTCGCGTTAATATCGATCATGTACGTCATTGCAAAATGTTTGGAGATAAATCATTTGCGAACGCTTATAATGTACCGAAAGTGTATACAAGAGCTAGCTGTCAGTTAGCAATTTCAGTTCTTTTATTATAGCGACCGGATCTGAATGTATATAAAGCGAAAAACCAAAATTTGCAAAAATTATCTAAAACTGTAACATTACTATCACCAGAACTCTACTTAATTGCATCGTTCTTTGAAGTCCAATTTAACCACTTCTCTTCGTAATTTAGTATAACCAAAATGTCCGAATTTGTAACACAGTGTAGTGCACATATTTGTCCGATAAATATCGGTAAGGCCCTGTTATGCTTACGCTGTCTCCAACAATATCTCCCAACGACTCCGAAGCCTATCAACTTCGAACGTTTTAGACCGTGCTATACGTTAAAAAATAAGCCCTGTTTTGCTTCTCGTTCTCATAATAGACTTCCGAGCCTCAGCACCGCGTTTGCAAGGTATTAACGTGTTCCACTTTCATCTAAGTCCATCTAACACGAAAAACAAACTCAAATTTGCTTTAAGCTTGGAAACATAACACATGCGATGAATTTTGTCGTTCGTGAAGTTGATTTTAAAATGGTTGTTTTAGATCGATTGGAGAATAGTTTAGTAGTAACAGTATCAATCCGTAAGCAGCTGCTTTCGTGCAATAATAAGGAGATAGATGAAGAATAGTAATAGTAGTAGTGGTAGTAATTGTGGTAGATGTGTAGTAATAGAAGAAAGAGATTAGTATCAAATACAAATAACGTTTTGTTAATATCATGCGTTAAGTTAATCGTCCTATGGCTCTCTACGCAGCACTCGAGTAAGGTGTTTTGTCACTTCTAACATTGTGTTGCCCGCTGAAACGCTTCGCTTTGTGAGCTGTTCAATTTTAATTATATGTATATAAAGAAGTTCGCAATCAACACACTACAAAAAGGTGTGAAATATACTATACTGACGCTCGTAGAAGCGGTTTGGCGTTGTGTCTTATGTACAAATTGCACACACTCCACGGTTCCTCACTTTGCAGTAGGATAATCTTTCAAAGTGAAACTAACCTGCGCTTGTTGAAACGCGCACACCACCAAAACGCTCTACTCTACCACCTTAAATATTTAGCATTATTTGTTTTGTGTCCTTTTGTAAATATAGTTTATATGTTTAAGGCCAGTTATTGTTGTTCATTATAAATCCTTAATATACTCGATTTTACCTTAGCATTATTGCATTCTTTTGCCCTACCGTTCCTCATTCCGGTGTGATAACAAATGTTTTTTGTTCTTCTAATATTGCTTTACATATTGTGTATCGTTTGTGTTGATTTTGTATGTTTGCTATTATGTTTGTTGTTATGCAATTGTAGCCATTAGTAGGTCTGTTTCATGTTGAATTACCCAGGAGAACACGCTAGGTGTAATTTTCATCTTTGCTTCATCTGCTCTGCTTGCCACATTGCGCCTTCGTCGTATTTCTTTAGTATATTTAGTCCTTATCGTAATATATATTTATATAGTTAATAATTATTGTCCTAATGAATTCTTATAAAAAAAACTAAAGAAAACGTTCAAAACAATCAACGTACAAATCTGTTTGTTCATGTTCTAATCTTATTGCCTACAACTAGAATATTTTTCGTCGTGTTATGTTTTCCTCTTTCACTTCGTTTAGTTAGGTTCTCTCATCAGCCCATTACGATTTAGAATAGTGGTAATTATATGACGATATAGGTGGCGTATCCTAGAGCCGCCCTTTTGTGTTTATAATTTGTTCGGCACATGTCGATGCAACGGGTACAGTTTGCGTAACAAATTTCCGGCATATAAAGTTATATGACTCAAACAAACGATTTTGGCGAATGTGTGACTGTTCCACTGTCGGCCAAAATCGTTTGATTAAAAAGTTGCATGCTTCTGCCACTTTTCCCCCAAAGAAACAAAAACTGTTACGTTATTCTGTGTGTTGTCGTTAAAGCCATGTTTGTCATGAATCGTTTGATTTCCCCAAGATGAACGAATTTTGTCTTTTGTGTCTCTATCGTCCGTTTTCTATCATGAACATTTGTTTCCGATACACCAAACGTCTTTTAACGC
This sequence comes from Anopheles punctulatus, assembly GCA_000956255.1. Lineage (NCBI taxonomy): Eukaryota > Metazoa > Arthropoda > Insecta > Diptera > Culicidae > Anopheles > Anopheles punctulatus. Next base: position 5,524 of record JXXA01015733.1, read on the forward strand.
ACGACACGTGTGGTAGGGAAGAACGAACGAAGCACACAACAATTGCTCCGCTGTATTATCTCTTTATCGAAACATCGGTCGATCTAGTGAAAACCTGCGTTAAGGGATAGGGTGTAGTATTTAGCACTCATACAGTCGATTGTTGCTATGAACGTTTGACTCATTTCTCTTATCCCCCAGTAGTGGTGAAAGGCCAGTCTTCTCTCTGTCCAGTTCTGCTCTGCATTCGTTTACAGGAAATAAGGCAATTTCTGACGCACCGTGAATTCGATGAAAGCACGTGAGTAGTGTTTTTTGTTGTTGTTGTATTGTAGTAGTTTCTGCCGTGCGGGATGCCGAATTTGATTTACAGCATCTGCGATGAAGCGACGGCCCGTGCCATTATTCAGAGATCATCCTGCGGTTCAATCTTATCTTCGCGCGGTAACAGTACTAGATACTGCCGATCGATTTCGTCCTGGCGTTCCATCATCTCGGCGCGCCACGATGCTTCGGCGTGTTCGATTCCGGCAGCCGCCGCTGCAGCAGCAACGGACGCATCGGAACGCATCATGATGTCCACCGCGTGGCAGTCGCTGTTGTTCGTGATGCTGGACAGATGCGGTGGCGGTGGACCACCACCACCACCACTACCGACGGCCGCAATCGTGGCCGTTTCGTAGTGCGAACGCTCGTTGTACAACATGCCGCTGGTGATTGTGTGTGTTGTCGGCTGGTAAAGGCGCTCGTGCATCATCGATGGCGAATTGAGCGACTGTTCGTACTGACGATTGTCGAGCAAATAGGAGCTGGTGATCGTGCTGACGACCGGGTAGTAGTGCCGCTCATCACCCCGATACGACAACGGCACGACTGGTGGCGGTGGAGCGGCATTCGAGAGGCTACCCCCGCCACCACCAGTTGTCGCGTCCCCGAGAGGCACGGACGATGGTACCAGCCCAGTTGGTTCGTACATGCGTGTATCGCGTGGCATCATGCTCGCGGCGAACTCGTAACGCTCATCACCACGTGGCACCGGGATGTACTCCGACTGGAAGCTATTGTCGCTGGTGATCACGGTCGTGACTGCGGTAGCCGGTGCAACTGCCTGTATGGTGGCAGGCACGGGCAGAGCCGGTGTCGGCGTTATCGACTGGTAGTATCGCTCATCATCGAACGTGTCTGTTTTGTAGTGGTTGCAGCAGAACCAGAAGGAGCATACGAACATTCGCGAAAGCAGAAATACATTCCCATCATCGACAAACCCCGGACGAAACCAACCATCACCAGACCACCCAGTCAGACGAAGAGAGGTTCGGACGTCATACGAACGAAATTCGGTGGCGTAAAGAGAGATTGTGTGTAAGTAATAGCAAACATAGAAATAAGTCAGTAAAATTTTGGTATTTCAACAAACTGGCGTGCACCTCGCTACATCTTCGTTTCATGGTAACGTTTGCGAGTGAAATGGCTAAAAAAAACAACGCAACTCCTTGAAACTCGATCTTTTGGATCATCATCTAGAGGAATAGGTTGTCTTTTAGCATTCAATTCACAAACCATCTCCAAGAGGAACGATGGCCGTAGGACGCACACGCCAAAAGTTTGTAAATTTTATTCAACATTCCCTCCGAGGGTCCATTTGCCATTACCCCGAACGGGTGCAACGCATAAACGGGATCCCCTCGGATGTGTTTTTTTTTCTCTGTCTGTTATCCAATTCATTGTACATGACACGCACACCCTTATTATCACACGGTAGCTGTTTACTAGGAAGAAATTGCATTTACACTTTGGATAGTTAGGAACACTATCGAAACACCTTCGATGGAGGCATCTTTCGTTTTATGACTGAGCATAGCGAATTTACATTTAAATATTTAAGAAAGCATAGCATATTATAAATATGAATAATCATTAAACTTACTAACACTTTTGAATCATATTTACCACAGGTGCTGCTTCTGACCGACGACGATTGCAGATAGAATGTTAACATTTAATGGTTCAATTATTTAATTTTTAAAAAACATAGACGGGACCCCCCACCCCTTCACGGCACTAAAAGGAAGATCAAAGATGATTAGTAGCAATGCTGTTCATTTTAAAGGTTATGAAATAAATCATATATAGGAATTATAGTCAATTCAAGTCAAGTCAAAAAGTCGCAATGAAAGAGAGTCGTTTTTAACAAAATGAGAAGATCGTGTCGATAAAATTTGTTAGAGGGTATTATCGCTAAGCGATATTACGCAGTACGGGTTAAGGGTTTAAACCCTGATATTCCACTTTTTAAGTACACATGGAAAGCCAGCTTTAGCTGTCTACTATTGCAAGTAGAGCCGATTTTTAATTCTACTAATAAAAATGAGTAGAAACCGAATTTCAATTGTACATGCAGTACGCGGTGCACGATGTTTTGCGCAAACGGTGGCATTTTACACGAGTAGTTTTGATAAAAACCAATCGGTTATTTATATATTTGTTGTATGAGAGTCATAACTTAATCCGTTAAGTTTATTCCATCGGTGATGGCCGATACAGATAGTTTTGCTGATCTGTAACAGGGCAGCGAGCGAGAATGATATGTTTCTAATTAAACGATAATCACAAAACTGTTTTCAGTCTTTACTTAGCCACTAAGTTAAACTTAGTTCCGGCGGAAGACAATCTTAAGTCAAGCTTAGATTTTTTTTTGTATGATACCGGTGTGTGTTGCAACCGACAGTTGTCTATTGTATGACCTTCGATTCATACAGTTCCACACATAAGAGGAAACAGAGCTACAAGATTTTCTTGGTTTGGTCAATTACTCGTGTTTTGAGATTCATATGCCTATGCATCGGTATGCAAGTTGCTCATCCGCTGATGCGATCAGGATAACATTATTGCCTTCTAATTATGTAGGATTTTTTCCAGTGACAATAAACGGTGGAGGTGTTAAAAAAGAAGATTGTTGGAGGGTTCTACAATTTTGTTGGTGCAGGAGGGTCTGTATAGTAGAGAGAATGGTTCTTACGGTTGGGGCAAATCTCCATTCCTAAATCCCCAGGATAGTCGGTTCCATCGGATGGACTTTCATTCCGAAGACATGTAGTCTACACACACTGTACTCCCGAGATGATCGCTATCGGGGAAGATCAGTCCTGATTTGTTTCGGTTGGCTTGGTTGCTTCTAAAAATGGGAAACACTGGGTGGTGCCCGCGGCGTGTGCCCGTGCTAGCAGCATCATTATTTGTACTTACATACACTGTTGTGCGGGAGATTAAGAAACTCCACGGCAAGTGCTCTGTTCGGTTGGTAGACGGTCGGTTTCACAATCCTTCCAGGAGTGTTGTTCATGCTGTGTGTGTCACACTCATTGTCACCGCGCATTGTGTTTGCTGCTATGCAAGCGTATATTAAATGCACGCGTTAAAGCACACGAACAGAGTGTGCACGGGATACGATTCGTATACAACGGCATTGTTTGGTGATGCAGAGAGATCGACATTTGTACGTACTACTCACAGTGGTAGCCTTCCGTATTTTGTAGCTAAATAGGAATAGAAATACAATAGATGCTTGTTCCAAAGTGGGGTTGTGTTCAAAGTTTTTTTTTTCATTTTTGTAGAGAAATGTTGAACGTTCCTCCGCGGTAGGAATAGCATCTCTGGCTGTTCTTAGACGATGATACGCAGATGCGATCAAATTTACGAATACGCCAGCATCTGGAATCCATCCTTCATGGCGCAGCATTCCATGGACATTCGAGTATTCCCAGTAGGACAGGGTTGTCAACCTTTCTGTACACTTTTATAGAGGAGTGTTCCATCCTTATGGCCAACAAGAGGTCGAATGAATGTACATTTGATTGTACTCTTTAAACTTCTGTCCAAACCATTGTGGATTACTACCTGTGCCTTCATTTTTCCGCACGTTGCACAGACAAACTCACTCTCATGAAACATTTTATTTTCAGTTTCGTAACTGTAAAAATGGAAGAAACGAAGGTTATGTGCTCCACGACTAACCACATTATCGTGTGTGCTCACAAGTTGTCTTTATATTTAAAAAAAATGAAGCAGACAAACTAAATAAACCAAGTATCTGCACTTATTGGTTTTACAATTTTATTTATAGCTTATTTTTCATCTATTAAGAGTTAAGATTTTTGTTGTTGTTCCGGTTGCGACATTCATTCAGCGCAGCCATGGTTTTCCTTAGTTTGGAAATTACAACTTACGTCCAGATGTTTAATTGTAAATACCATCGTGTATGCTCTCTTTCAATCATTCTGTCCTTTGTCCGCGACAATATGTTACTGCCTTTGCGTACACAAATACCTTCGGCGCAGAGATCGACGATGTCTCTCTCACAGCAGATGAAGGACCAGGACTGTAATTGAGCCAGTCGGTGGCGATCATATACTCTTGGATGGACTGACTGAATGACTGACTGTGTTGTACAATTTTGGTTTTTGTTCGATATTCTTATTTTGCATAATTCGAAGTCAATCTCGCGTAAGCAATATGCAACTTTTATAAATTGCCAAATGCTACCCGCATACATTCACACGATGACGACGATGACGACGAATATGGAGCGGCGATTGAATGTTGCTCATCTTGAAACTTACATCTATTACTTTACTGATACATACGGATCCTACTAACAAAGGGATCTCTTGCTTGTGATTAACAAAAAGCAGTACTATTTGAATTTGTTTACCTGTTTCTAAAATGGTAATAAGGGTTGTGATAAGAACAATTCTGAAATCGAATCGTTTACTTTACCATATAACGTTTCATCACACAAGCCCCTTTACTTAATATCCGGATTGCCGGTGACCACTCTTTATAAATTGTGACAGACCTTCCTGCTGGAGTTCGTAGCAGAAATTGAAAACGTTATCATCGCGTTTAAGTAGTTACAAATATTTGACCCAAAACATGTGACGTCGCTTTCATCACTGTCACCTATTATGTAGCATTATTTACGCTTTTTAATATTACTCGTGCGGGTCCACTTCTAACCTGCCCATCCAGATCTCACATCAGATCAGGGACGATGATGTTGTACAGAGTAAGTTGAAATTGGCAACAAAAAAATGTTTATCACACAATCATGTTTGGTTCACTGGAAACGGGACCATTATTTTTTTCAACTATTTTCATTCGTGATCGAAAATTTGCCAACATTTTCTTTCCTAGAATATTTGGGAACGGTGGTGCTTTACACGGTTGATAAAAGTGAGTCAATATTTCGACTGTACTTTTCTATGTTATATATCCTGTGTGGTCCTGTGTTAGAATACCTTGCAAACGCATTCGTACATTTCCATTGAATGTATCTGCCGTGTGTATGTATACGATAAAATAATAATTTCCCTAGGTTTGTATTGTATGTAGTTGTAGATCCGTATGCGTCTTAGTAGCCTTATGCCTTATCTACACCACTTCTAATTCTACTTGCATCGCTTCAGCGAATGCCCGTTGACGTATTAATCGATCTATGATTTAAAACTTGCATCCTGACACAATATCCCTCCTCTTCCGTCAATGTGCTGGACAAGCAAAAAATAAAAGGAAGAATCTGAGTGAAAGGAGGGACAGAGCTTGTCGAACTAGCGAAAATAAATAAGTTCTATGTGCACGGTAAAACGTTCTGCTAAAATAGGTTTTCTACGTCTCAGAGCGCGTAGTATTAAAGATTACAATATATGAACTAAGTGAACGTGACGAACATGCAATGGAGGGGTGGTGTGTGTTTGTAGCCAATTTTACTCGGTCTGCGTGGGGGGGAGAGGGCAGCGTGTCCCGAGTACTTTAATTATGACTTTACGAAAGCAATTCTTGTACCACTCGAGTCGAATAATATAGAGTGGCACAATTCTTATCATCAGTGGGCTGTGGTTGGCATGCAGTGATTTGTTTTCTATTTTCAAGGGATTGGAACATGGACAGTAGTGTGAACACAACGCACATGTTATTGGTAGCGTAGTTGCACTAGATGCAACACTGTGCAAAGGGAAAATTTAAAGTATTTTCATTGGTTACATGACCCCTTCGCACGTAATCCCGCCCCATCAGGAGGAAAGCGTATACTCAATTGTTCAAAGCAAGCAACGGTCCCCGCTTGAATTGAGCTCGCAATTAGAAACGGCGACTGAACAGACTACCCGCCAACCGGCCAATATTGTCTCGGTTGCTGTTCAAGTGTACACCGCCTAGCCCACTGTTGTTACTATTGTTGCCACCCATCCAACCACCCTTGTTGTTGTCATTGTTGCGGAAATTATTGCCACCCGAGTTGCTGGAGTTATTTCCGCCAAAGTTATTGTTGTACGACATACTGTTGCCGACGCCACCCAAATTGCTACCGCCCGAACCTCCCCCCATGTTAAAGAGCCCTTGTGGCTTCTGGGTTCCCGCCGCTACCGCGGTTGCTGCCACCGAAATTATTGCTGTTATCGTTGAAGTTGTTGCCACCACGGTTGTTGGTGTTGCCACCACCGTAGCCGCCACCACCACCGCCAAGATTATCGTCGCTGTTGAAGCGACTGTTGGACGAGTTGTTGCCACGGTTGTTGTTTAACCCGAAGGCGTTATTACCACCGCTGCCGGTGTTGTTACCACCGCTGTTGCCACTGAACGGGCCATCATTGTCGCTATTGAAGCGACTACCGCCGCTACCACTGTTGCTATTGTATGAATTGCCACCGAAGTTAGAGCTTCCACCGCCGAAATTGTCATTGCGC
>JXXA01015734.1:0-23647 GCA_000956255.1 Anopheles punctulatus
ATAGCCCACAACCGGCGGTGGCGAAGACCCACGCGGAAAGACCCGAACACATTCGATATTTGTCTCTGCGCTTCTGTGGTTACATTGACTGTTTGCTGTCATAGAATGAAATTTGATTGGTTTTTAATTCTAACATCGGGTCCATTGTTTTCCCCAATCTCAATCCATCTCCGGTGGTGCGTGGAGGTAGTGTGGAGAAAATTGTGTAAGTGGGTGGAAAAGACATGGGAAGGGCGGTTGCAAGGTGCGAGGGTGGATGGATTCGACCGCAGAAGGTGCAATCGAGATGCAACAGCAGTGTATTATGCACATTTCAATTAGATAGATCAATTCGTGCATATCCTACCGGTCCGATTTGTAGGGCAAGGATGCAGGCAGATAGAAGCTCCCTCATATCACAGTGCACCCCGTCCGTCATATCGACTTCGGGTAGGGGATCGGGCGATAACGCATAACGCAGCACGCCACACCACAAAACTCACAGGCACGCACGTGCCCTTTACTGTTAAATATGCGTGTGCGTGTGCGTGTGTGGGTGTGTATATTTGAGCCAGAAACTTGCCCGGCAAAGCCGAAGTGCTTATCCGTAGTGAATTTAATCAGTGCATTCCGTTTCGGTTCCGTGACCCGGTGCAATGTGCAATGTCCCCGGCAAAACTCGATGAAGCCACTCGATGATGCGTATCGCATGTTGTGTAGGAAGGTGTGGGATGAGGGAGCCTATGCTAGACCTGCTCGGGTTATCGCAATATCTGGTACGGAACACACGAAACCAATTCCCCACCCGCCGTCGACAACATCAACCAACACTCCTCTCTCTCTCTCTCTCCCTACCCTCTTCACACTCTTTCCCACGGCACAAACGGAAAGCCCACCGAGCGCAAATATCGTCCTGCGCGTTCAATTTTGCCTGCAATTACCCGAAGCAGTGCGCTGGAAACGGTTTTACCGTTCGTTGCGCTTTGGGGGTTTGTAATTGTGCGGAGCAGCACGGCCACGGCCCTTAAGCGCCACGAGTGCATACGCATGCCGGAACCGCTTGGCAACGGGTTGAGCAATCGGTTAAAGCGTGCGATGGCAAATAAAAAAAAAAAAGCAAACCCCGGACGTGTCGATCTTCAAACGAAAAATACTACTTCTAATTGTGCTGCTTCTGCTCATCAATGCTGAATGATGGAAAATGAATAGTGCGGTGCAAATGTTATGGATTATTACAGGCTTTAAATTGCAATTTGCATACACAAGGTTAGTTGCTAATGGATACGACAGTATGTAATTTATAAACGTAAACTTATAAGTCCACCATATTCTTAAAAAAAAAACAATGTTATCTTTACCCTAAATACAGCTGCATTCTATACTTATAATAAACATATACTAAGCAATGTAGGAATCTTTTATGGAGTGTGGGACTACATATATAGTGTGATCCTAACATGTGTAACACATAAAAATCGGAAACATTCCATAAAAGAAAACCACGACGCCTATTTCAATAGATGATTGTTGCTATAATAATGATTTTAAATTTAAACTGACGTACACGTATGTTTTAACGTCATGTCCTAAAGTATGACTTTAATAAAAATAGGATTTTAATAAAAATTTCAGAATTATTGAACCATGCGTAAAACCGTTTAACAATGCAGTCGCATCATGTCATCTGATTTTTTATTGTTTCACCATATATCTCCCGGAATCCCCTTTAACTAATCGAAAAAAATTATGAAAGAAATAGCTCAGAAACATATTTAATTACTATCGACATTTTATCCACCCATTCAAACACAATTCACAAATTTTTTCAATTGAGGATTGAATTAGTTTGGAAATCATTAAGTTATTAACTTTCGAACCCGGACGCATAACTTTACTGTATATGCAATGCTTTCAAAATAAACGATCCTAAAATCGAGTTGCATTCATCAAAATTAAAATGTAGTTCAAAAGTATTGGATCATTATACCAAATAAATTAATATTAAAAAAAACAGTGCACTACATTTACGCTGATATATGTTGTACCGAATGTGTTAAAACAGAAACACAGATGAAGTTTATTTGTAACAATAAAAAAAAAACAAATCTAGCATACGTAAACAGACTGCAGTCATATTCATCGACAATATACTCAAACGTAGAAATAATGAAAAAGTTTTCAGTAAATTACGACTGGTGCTAATGGGTATGAAACAAAATTGGTTGATGGTAATCAAACAGATGACACAAAAATAATTAATGGTATCTACACGGAGCAATACTTGACTAGTTAATAAAAGTTTTAGAGGTGATAGCATCGATTTAAACCTATCATTTTTGTTCATTATTTATGAATAGCACTTCAACAATTAAATATTTCGTCAAAGCTGATGTAATTATCGTTTATGCTAAAGAATACCTATGCTGTGTTTGGAAGCTTAAATTATTAAATACATTTTGAAACCATATTGAATGGCACATTTCGTGGAAAGATCAACTTGAAAGTATGACTTTTATTTTTACTTTTACATTTGTTGTATTTTTATCGTTTTGTTGAGCATTTTTGTTTTAACAGTTTGTATATTTTGTAGTGATAGCTTTGATTTGTGATCTTGTACAAATCTTAAAACGAAATAGACGACAATTAATTCTCGTAAGCTTAGTTACAATAAAAAGCGACGTTATTTTATTTCATAAATTAATATTTATTATTTAATAAAAGTCAAATACAAATTAAAAAACCAAACACCGCAACGAGAATATCGCGAAGACCAAAGCTATGATCTAATTTACATCACTCAAAACAAGTATAAAAATGATATTCTCCTCTATAACATCAAAAACATGGGAGAATGAATTTATTAAACATCAGTGACCCACTTGAACGCTCGCTACCGATCGAGGTATTTAACCGAAAGCATATTTTACAATTACATCCATTGATCAAAAGCAATCATTACCGGCAGGCGACTTTTCGCTTGCATTTCATTTAGCCAATGCACTTCCACTCCACAGTGCGCACAGTAGACACCGCTTTTAATCGTAGATAATTCAGGTATCAGTGCACACATAATTGCACACAAAACTTCCCGGGTCTGTCCACGGGCCTGCCCACCCCTGGAGCGAATAATCAAGCCAATTAGTTGTTTAGTTAGCTGTAGCACCTCTCCAATAGCAATTCACACGGATAGCACATCCCCTCACGCACCTTCCCCCACAGTTGGCACACGTTTTAAGTGCCAGGTTTGAATTTCAACAAATCATGTGGGCATGCACCGTAACGTGGCATTCGGCATCCTCCCACTGTGCTTAGTTCATCCAACTTCCTCCAAACCGCGCCCACCCTCTGTCCGGAACAACATCAAACGAAACCACCTCCACCCTCAGCTACACCCGGAACGCTTCGACCAATTAGGTGGACAGTTTGCAAAATACAATAATAATCGCACTACTGCAGTTCGCTCAGCAGCTACTGCTGCTACTACAAAATTTCATCCGAAAAAAAAAAATATCCTCCAACCCGGAACGCTAACTTTCATCCCCAACTTGCACTGGGGCTCTAATTCGGCCTTCCATATGTACTCGTGTTCCACATATCTGCATGCGTGTGTGTTTGTGAGGGTTCTTTTCGCTTGCCAGGATAAAGCGCTTGCGGTGGTTGCATAAATAGTGAAACTATCTTTTCTGTGCCTTTTTTTTTGCGTTGCTCCTTCGACCGGCAACAAACTACGGTGTGTTTTTCCTTTCCAGCCCGAGAAAAGCTCGGTCCGAATCAGATGCCCGTTTGCGGTTTTGGGCATATGGCCGAGGAGCGGTGTGTAGCAAACTTTTCCTCCTGAGCTTTTTGTATGCCGGCTTTTCCGCTTCTTTTTTGTTTTGCACATCTACCCAAACACACGGTCCGGTACTGCTGACTAAGCCAAATGCGAAATAACACTGCCCGCAGCTCACGGCCGTGTAGCTGCTCGTGCGTTTATTTTATATCGCCAGAGATACTAATTAGAATGCTTACCAGTGAGCCATTGCAAAATGTGACTACATTTACACATGGGCCACCGAGTGCGATAAAACACCATGCGGGGGTATTATTTTACCATCTCGCGTCATAAAAACTAACTACATCTTGCCCGTCTGCTGGGTAGAACGTTTTACGACCCGAAATGAAACTACGTGTAATTGACGCAAAATAAGGCACCCAGTTTTTGTCGTTCCGTCGTGCTCAGGACGGGTGTGGGAGTTTTACATTACTGACTGAACTTTATCCGTATTGATTTATGTGCCAGCCTTTTGTATATTCTGCTTCGAACTATTTTCCTGCTCACGGTGAGAAAAACACCTAACAATAAAAAAAGAAATACTCTCAACCGTAACTAATTAAAATGTAAGCTACGGCTTGTTACATTAGCAAAATAAACAAAATCCAGCATTAAACATGTGGCATAACTTTTGGTTCGGGTCATTACAAGAGCAGATTTGATGCTCGTTGCTTGTACTGTGTAAATTCGATAAATAATTAAATATTCACAACTTAATCAGTGTTGCTCTAGCGTTTTATCTTAGTATTTCATTGTTACACATCAAAACAAATAGGAGGTTTGGGCAAAACCGCAAATGCCGAAAGATGCACTTTACCGTTTCATGGCATAACGCAAAAATACGCCCTGTAAGTTTTTTTTTTTTTTCAATATATACAGTTTCACATAATTTAGATTAAATTACAATAAATAAAATGGAAAACGAGCCTTACCTTGAGTGTGTAAATGCTACAAACAATCTGTTTAAAGCTTATCTACACTTACTGACATTTACTTTTCCCCTTAGTTTTGGAAGTAATTTAGAATATTTGTTTGGATTGGATTATTTGCGCGACTATTTTTTCTGTCAACACCGGTCATGACTTCTTTTCCAACTTCCATGCAAACAACTCCCATCGAAAGTTAGTGCATGTAGTTAAACAATGCAGGATAAAGTACGAAAATAAAACGAGTTTTTCTTTGAAGATGCAAATCGAAAAAAAACAACGTTTTAAATACTGTTCTGCAGTTTTAATGGTTTCATATCCTAAATGCCTAGATGTAGAAATAATTTGAAAAGGAGTAGAGACACCAAAGTATGAACTACTGGTACGTTATTATAATTTTTTTTCCAACCAATTTTTATTTGGCTACACACTTATTTAACAGAAGTAAAACATAACTTCTTTCTGTACACCTCGCCTGTACGCCTTGTAAAATACAACCCAAAATCGCTTTGCATATGTAATTTCTGATGTAGATACGTTACACAATTTAAGACCGGACACTTTTTCATATTGCTTGTAATATAATTAAGCAATTATTCGAATAAATCAACCATTAAATAAAATTTTTCATTTATTTTTATAACCTAGAATACAAGGTGAACTAAACGCGTTTTTTACTATTGAAATTATTGTTACGTGCATGCATCATAGGTAAGTGTAACGAAAAGCGACTGTCTCTAAGTATGAATGTACAAATGCACCTATAAGCACAGGTACTTACGTGCAAAGGCCATGAAATGGACAAAGTACTATGCCGTTTGGGCCAATACACCGAAAGGCTTACGAGAAGGTGCAAGAAAAACATTAACAATTTCAGCTCGCAACTCCAGCGCTGTCACATGAAAACTTTTATAGCGTGTAAGCCCGAATTCGGAACAAAAGCAGAAAAAGCCACTACGAGTGTGTGCCGATGGGGAAAGTGAAAAGTTGCTACTTTCCATCCATTGCACAACTGACAGCCGTAGCAGCAGCAGTTGACTGCACTTTCAATAACCGCCTGATTGCGCACCGGTGTCGATGCACCGATGGCGTTGTTCTAACGTTGCTGCGACCCCCCTACCCACGAAACGCCATTAATAACTCACACAGTGAGCGAAACTTAGCGAGGAGATCGATGCAACAAAAAATGCACTATCAAAAGAAGCTTAAAATTTGTTCAAGGCAAGCAACGTCAGCCAATTCATAAAAGTATCCATCGTTTTTTTTTGTTCTACACAGCTATAGCAGAAAAAAAAACTATTTTCAATTTTTCTCGTAACAAGTCACAGCACTCTTTAGGTGAGCGAAACGCCAAAATTTGCTTGCTTTCTCTTATAAGTATCATTCTGCTTAACATATACCGGCAGTTCGAGGTGAAAATCATTTGCCATTTTTTGTAAAGTACAGAAAAAAAACACAAGTGAACGTAACAGCAGTAGATGATACGGGTAGATGACGTCCGTGGTGTGGCCAAAGCAAGGACAGAATGTTGTCGACATTTTTTTTTTGTTTTCTGTTTTCGAGCTGTGCGACTTACAAGGGCAAAGTTTTTCATTGGCGTGCTACACATCCCCCAAGCACGCCTGCTCTCGCTGGTCTGCAAACGAATCCTCTGGGCCAGCCATGCAAATACCGCACCTAGGAAGGCAGCACTGGAAACAAAAAATAATAAAACAAAACTGAGAACTTGCTTCACACAAAAAGGATTAATTGTAATATATTTTCCCCCGGGGTTTGGCAAGAACCAGTGTGCCAGTGGGTGGGAAAACGCACGGAGCGCAAAGTTCGTCCAACAACCGGTGAGACCTTCCTCGCAGGGGCCCACTTCCGATGACAATCCACAATGACTATTGTGCGGAGAACGGTGTAAAGAACGGGGCAGTCGAAGGGTGCTCTAAAACAGTGCACCTGGCACCGGAAGGCAATAAGCAGAAGTCGGCAATTGGATGAAAGAGCCGCTGGTGTCGGTGCGTTTCCGCTTCAGCTGGATTGGAAGCACACAATTACGTGGTGCAAGTAGTAGTAGCTGCAAAACTGAGTATTTGAGTTTTTTTTCCGTAACCGGGAGACGATTGTTGGCAACAGTTTTATGGTGAACTGTTCCTAAAAAAATTGTAACAGTGCGTCTTTTTTTCTGTCAACATACGATCCAGCATTTCTAAAAAAGCGAAACGAGAATAAAAAACAACGTTATGAAAACTTCATCATACACTCGGGGGCGCAAAAGCTTCATCTCGACGAGGCAAATAATGTTAATGTTTTCTTTTCTTCAACCATTTCTAGCGCTTTTCCGTTACAATGGTCAACACAACGAGTTGTGGATTGTTTTTTTCAGTGTTTGTTCCATCTGGTACCGGATGGATGGGGACGAAAACGGTTTTTTTTGCATCATCAGTTTTTTTTTTCGCAGGTGCTGTAAGTGAAAGAAGATTCAATATTATTGCCAATTCAATAAGGAGTATTTTTTACCAAAAAAGTCATCTTACCGGGTGAAAAGAGAATATCTTCTCCACCTTAAAAGCACACTGTCAAGTAAAAGCGAGTAAATTTAGTAATGCACGGTCTTGTGTCTATTCAAATGTAAAACATTTCCGGTGAGGATATATTCTTCGAACGATTGTCGTCATCAAGAATACCTTCTTAAATTAGGAGTTTAGATTCACTTTGGCTGTTGAAATAATATAAACAAATGTACGATCTGATAAGTCAAGATATTCATGTAGAAGCAGCATAAATTTCTTCCCGAGCGATTTACTGATTTTGCCACTATCTTCTTTCCTGTTCTTCGCTCAAAAATAACTACGAACCCAAAACTCCCGTGCCCAAATAAATAGCATTACGCGACGACTCCTTGGAACGAAAACACTCGTCAATATTTAATAAGGATCGATGCCATCAGCGGAGGCCTGGTGTATACGTTGATTGTGCGTGGGCAAAAATCTGGAACCTTCTTTGGGCTCCTCTGCACGGCTGGTTCGTACCTCCGCACGCTACACCGATGGTTCGTAATTCAATCATCGACACCCTGCGGCATCCAGTGTCGATTTATCTTGTCTAGGTGCGATGAAGTTACGCACGCGAACGCACACCGTACCCAGCGTGGCAAAGCATGACGAAAAATTCACCTGACGGTAGACACCCACACCACGATCCTAGCGTAAGCTAATAAGAATTTTATGTAATTTTCTTTTTCGGACAGGTGGTGAAGTAGAGAGAAAAAACCCATCACGACCTTGGACCTCAACAGGCGCTGCGATGGGCGAAGCCTATATAATTGAATAAAGAAACCGAACGAGCGCACGGACACTGGTGGGTAAATGTGATAAATAAACGAGTCGCACAAGGTAGAAGATACTTTAACGCTAATTTATTATTTTAATATTGTTATTATGCTAATGCTCAAAATTTTAACCTTTTTATTGTTACTGTTGCGCAGCTGTGTTCAGCTTACGCTGCTGGCACTCAAACTACGGTGCGGCCCACACTACGACTCTAATTGTTTGGGGGCGGACGGGCGTGCGCTCGCACACACACACACACACACACACGCAGAAACACACAATCACAGCAGCGTGAAGCAGGTCATTCATAATTTGTGTGGTTTTGTGATCCATTTTTAGGCAAGTTTACCGACTCCTTCGCCGCCACCGCTTAGGACAAAGAGGGCGAGCAACCGACCCGATCCCGTTTAGTCATCATCATTACGAGTCAATTGCTATTCTATCCATCACCGGGGCGGTGCGTTTTTTTCGCTCTTGTTATTGTTGTTGCTGCTGGCAAGCACAAGTCATGGCAGGGTGTCCGGTGCCGCTGGCCTCACACTTCCTCGATGTTTGGCCACACATTGTGGCTTACCGGGGGCGTCTGCAGTGGTCCTTTGGATTCTCGACACTCCTTAAGAAATTGGGCTACACCTTGGTAGTACCTGTGTGATGGTAAAAAAAAGAAGCGAAAATGACTGTAAGCTCATACGTCACCATTTCGTCGCACACCCCCCGGCTCCTAGCCGTGCACATACAATCACGTCAAAGTTATTCATATTTAAATGATGGCCTGGCTTTTATCCTTTGAATGCCGCAACCGTCACGAAAAACGCTGAGAAGGAAATGTAATAAACTCACAGCGTTCACAAAACGGCCTACGCCAACGGAAAAAAATACCACCACCTGCACCGCAGCAAAAGCAGCAAAAACTTCACGTGGCATTTTGTAAGTACCCACCAACCGCTCGGCAGTAGCAGGAGCAGGACGGAACTAAGTAATGGCTAACGATTAATCATCGCTCATCGTTCACTGATCGCGCTTTTCAGTGCACGGGATGGGAATTTTTGGAGGAATCCCATCTCACTCTCGCTCCCTTTGCTTCCCAGCTACGTCTCGCTCCCTCGCTAGTTAATCGCAGGTGCCGGAAAATCACTTTTCCGGTGCGGCCAGAGTACGAACAAACGACAGATGATGATGATACCCGCCAGCACAGGCCGGAGGAGGTCGATTGAAGAAGTTAATTTCGTACATAAATCATCTCATTACACAATTGTTCGTACCATTGCGGGCAGGCGTCGCTCTGGTCTCGTGGAATGTATGCTAAAATTTGAACTGCCATCTCGTTGCGCCCATAGCCGAGAGCATGCGAATAGTTCAAAATTGTTCATATATTGAAAAAAATATTTCTACAGACCACCGGGCGTCTCCATAATGAAGATATTTCGTAAAATTCTCTTGAGAAACAACAGCAATACACTTGCAATCCAGTAGCTCCTGAGATGAAAGCTAAGACGACACGTACGTACAGGCATTATTTCCAACCAATGAACTAATCTCGCACCGTCCGGAAACAGGAAGCCCGTTTAGGACGCTTTGCTGCGACGGGTGGACGATGTAGTCGAAATGATGCGCACACATTCCGTTCCCACCCAGCCGCCGTCCGCCGATGCCATTCTAATCCGATTACCTGATGCATGCACATTAACCAGGATAATGCGTACACGGTCGACCGCAGCCACGGTACATTAAGTGCTTACAGAGCGGCGAGTCGTAATGGAAGGTTGCACCGTTTTCACGCAATTCATTATCCCCTTCGGTACTCTATACGGAACGAAGCGCATTGAGACGCCGAAATGGCGGAAGCCATACCAATCCGAGAACTTTGCATCGGAGTGAAGTGAAGATAGTGTGTCCGATGGTACCTGTGTGATACGTTTGATATTTTACCATCGTTACAATGCGATAATCCAAAGATGTGCAGGAAGATACTGATAGCTGGTGCAATGTACAAAAGCGCTTGGTAGATGATTTTTTCAACATGACATTATTTGATTGCAATATTGATATTGAAGACAATTTTAATTCATTTTTATACACACATATATACTCACTATAAATAGGATATTTCAAGACCTAAAGTCTTACTAGCAGATGATAGGACAATAGAAGCAATTCAGCCATGGTAGTAATAAAATGACAACATCTTTGGTATAAATTCCGCTCAGTTAAGAAACCAAATTGTTCTATCTACTTGCTTAGTGAGAAAGCTCAGTAAAACACTTCAAGTTCATAATGTTTAATAAATTTACCCTCACGAACGCATACATTCACAAACAATATCTCTTAAATGACACCTGTCTTATATCACATCTTAAAAGTCTTAGCATTCAGTAATATTTACTAAGCTCTACCTCATATAGCACGTCTTCATGCCTTTCGGATGAGATAAAGACTCTTTGCTCTTTAATAGTGGGGCTTTAATAGTCTTTAGTAGTGGTATCCCAGCCAGTAAAAACCAAAAACCATTACCAAAAACGTTCATTTTGCAAAGGACACGAACATTAGATCGCCTACAGCTGAAACTCCTTTTCGGATTTGAAATCGTATTTTTTCGTACATTTTCCTAACTTCTGCCAATGCATCTCCATTAGGGGCAACCATTGTGTGGGGCACGTTTGCTTCACGGTTCGTGGGTTTCATCATTCCTGCCCCAGAGGTCTCCCTAGGCCTCGCCTCCTTGAGCGGAAGCGCCGGTGAAAACGTGTTTGATGATGAAAAATGGGTTCAAATCCATTCCTTACCCCCCGATCGGCGTGGCCACGATGATGCGGCGGCGGAAACAATGAACAATGTAAAATTAATCCCGTCAAGTGTTGTAAAGCCGGCAGCGCCCTCTTCCCCACCTTTGGGTGTGGTAAAGTGGTAATGGGAAGGCTTGGCACAACCAACCTATATTCAGGCGAGGTAAGGAAAGGCGGAACGTGAGCCGGCTTCCCATTTTGTGACAGAAATTTTCCCTTCGTCAGCATTAATGCCATCAAACGTCACCGTTGTGTTCCCATTAACAGAACAGGGCAGTTAAAACGTATGCCTTCTACTCCATTAACGCATTTTCGAGCAGGATGAAACCGGGACTGGAAATCCTTCCCCACTTGCACACACACACACACAGCCAGCCCATTCATCCGTATTCCCGTGCGCACTCACACGCAACGGTCTCCGCACTCACGCACACCGTCCATCGATATCGGAGAATCATTGGAGCGGAAAAAAGGGAAATCACAACAATCATTTCAATTTATGTAAAAGAGGATATCAAGTGATGTAGAATAATCCCATCAATACTGTCGCTCACGAGCCACGGGCCACGGCTCTCGAACCCGAATGCCGGAAATCGGCATGTCGCGTGGTGAAGCAGCATTCCACACGGGCTCGTTTGAAAGGTGGAAAGCCGCAGGAGAAACGTGCCGATGAGCGAACATACTGGTAACGAGGACGGCATGATACTGCATTGACTACAACGGATGAGAAGAGCAGTAGCATTAACAGATTGTGCGTTGACGACGTATTAGTCCGTATTGCCGGCAGACACTCCCTGCACCGCAACGAGCCACTTCCTGTGCCATTAATAGCATTCGCATGGAAGACCGCGGGAACAGCAGCACCCTCCGGCACGCCGGCAGGATAACGGGTTTAATTGTCATTGTGTCAAAATATGCTTTCTGCCAGTTTGTACTTATTCCCTAGCGTCCGTGCAATTCATATACAATATACAATTTCGATACAACTTCCAGCCGGTCTGAATATTTCATCTAAACCGGAATGAAGTGCGTCGTTGTGTTTAAAGTCATCCGGTGACATAAAGCTACCCAACATTCGTCATTTTAAAAGGGGAAATACATGAACCGTGCATATTTTCCGGGACCATTCTACTATTCGGAAACAAAGATTTCCACACACACACTCACACACACACGCACATCCAAACACCAGGCAGATACCGCCCTGAGCCATCTGTCAAAAAATATAAAATGGGATAAAACCGACGACCCAACCCGCGCGAAAGCGCACACGTAATTAATATTTGAAACAGATATCTCACAGCGTTTGTGGATGAAGATAGGGTGAAGGTGAAGAAGGAAGGAAAACTGGCATGTCCTTGCTCCGTCTGGATGGGATGGGGCTGAATGAAGTGCGGTGTCAACTTGATCGTCTACGGTTGGTGTTATTTCGATATCGCAGTAAGTGGCTACAGTGCCCAATAAAAAATAAACAGAATCATTTTTTTTTATTGGTCGAAGCGAAAAGAATGCATAAGAGAGTTATAATTTTCCGCGTAAAAAAAAGAAAAGCACATGCATTATTCAATAAAATTCACAAATAACACAAATAAAATCCACAAATAATATTAAGTAAAAACCACAACATCACTCTACTTAGAAGAACTTTAATTTGCTTTCTTAGCTTGCATATTGGAATAATATTAAAATAGGAGTGCGTACATTTCGTTCAATCTGTAAATGATTGATGTTTCTTTTAACCTAATTTAAGATAATCTACTAATATTGTAAATTTGATTCAAAGAAACACCAATTCAATTTACATATTGAATGGAAAATTGATATGTTATCTAGTTTCCCACCATGCAAAATTTATCGGACTTATAATTTTTGCTACATATTTAATTGCTTGTTGTACTAGCTATCTCGAACTGTGTAAAATCTATTCAGATTTGATTGTTCAATGTAAGTACTGTTCATCACAAAAAAAGAGGCATTTGAAATCTGATATGCTAAAAAAGGCCATTTCTAGATTTATTAAGTTTAATTATAAAGTTGTAATTGTATGTTTTAATAAATGACAAGATAAACTTGCTGAAAATTAGTACCATGCCAGTGGTATTCTCTGTAATACTGAAATAGCCACGCCTTTTATTGAACTCTCAAAGTAATCATAGGTAGTTCTACATTGCAACACCCATGAAGAGACGTATTCATGTCTAAATTCGGTGATTTCGGTGTAAGAACGCGCAATATTTGTCACGTATAAACCTTTTCTAGTACCACACTGTACCAACGCTTTCCAGGGTCCAACGAACTCAAACATATGTGCCAAGAAGGATTGAAACTGTCACACGTCCCTACCGGCGAGACATGTGGTTGAATTTTCTCGGGGCAATGTAAGCTCGAGGCAATGCGAAATTACAAACGACAGGATCAAATGTTCTCCAAGAGAATTCTCTGCTGTTCGTCCATCGCCTCATCGGTCCTCATGCCCGAACGTTTCACCCTAAAATCGTTGCAAGGAAAGTCAAAGGAAACACCTTCGCAACTCTGCAGGCGAGGCGGCATTCGTAAACAGTGTCACGAGTGAACTCATGTCATTAATTTTGGTCCGGGAGAATAATCGCTAGGGTGGCGCACCCACTTCAGCTTCACCTGCTGGATGTCTACTAGGATTTGTGCTCGAGAAGACATTCAGACATACATAATTTTCTTCCTTTTTGTTTTCATTTTTCAGTGCGAATTAAGGTGCGTCTAACCTGAGTTGATTTTTTTTCTACGTCGAAAGCAATCAAATGATGACATAATGCTTGCGTGACTCAACTTCTATTGGTTTGTGCACACATACCACAAAAATTCGATAAATTTCGTCTTTACGATCGTAACGTTTCGTGCTATAACGCACATGCTATAAAAACTATGTTTGGATTCATTTTAGATAACAAACGCCATACATACCCATTCACAGCCCACGTGTCGTTGTGCGAACCGCCGACAATCTGCAGCATCTGCTTGCGTGTGCTTCCACATCGCGTGTGCAGCGCCGTCATCATCCGCGGAGGCACTAGGGTGTCAGCCAGCCCGGAAACGAACAGTATCGGTGCGGAAACGAACTGTATCTTGTCTACGGACAGGTACTGGTTTCGGTACAGCAGCATCGGCAAATACCTCACCGCTGGATGTATCAGCTCGACTGCCATATCCGGAATGCTCGTGAACGTGTTCTCCACAATCACGCCCATCAGCTTCGAACCGTACACGGCATCGGCTGCTAGGTCGATCGTGACGGCTCCGCCGAGCGAACGGCCAAACACGACGATCTGCCCGTGGTCGAGATCGTGTCGGCTAAACAAATGATCTAGAACCGAGCGTGCGTCGGCAAAGAATCCCTTCTCGCTCGCCGTTCCGGTCGACAGGCCGTACCCACGGTACTCCACCATCAGCACGTTGGACTGAAGCGTATGGTAAAAACCGCTGGCGTTTTGCAAGCGATGGCCCATATTGCCGGCGTTGCCGTGAAAGTACACGATCGTAGGTACGTAACGGCCCTTGTCACCCGGATGCCGGATCCAGAAGGCGTGCAGCGAGACGCCATCTCGCATCTTTAGGTGTAGCGTTTCGTAAGGCAACCCATGCATCGATGGAACCGGTATAAATATTCGCGAATTTGCTGGCAGCTCTGGATGGTACAGAAGGTTGTCTTGTGCGTGGTACAGGATACCTAAAATTCAACAGCAAGCGTGCAGCGGATTAAAGTTGATGGTCAGAACCGTTTCAATGGAAGCATCCCTACCCGAAATGGCAAACAGAAGCAGAAGAAACGCAAATAATCCTCCATAAACAACGTATATCAGGAAGGCAGACAATAGGGCCGCTCCACTAGCGGCCCATATCCGCATTGCGATCCCGGCAAGCACCCGCACAATCTTCCAATCGCGAAACGACATCTTGGGACGGTTTAGGTTCACGGTTTGTTGATTGTTAATGAGGCAGGGTAAACACAAGTACAGTTCCCCTACCCGATAGGCAAGGGGATAATTTGCACGGTTTTAATATCATCCACACATCGAGTGCCGCAATACTTTACAGAACACTACAGTACGCGTGTAATCGGTCGTTGCTGTCCGGGTTTGGATTGATTGCATTCATTACCGCGGTTCGAATTTTTGTACATGATTTTCGTGCGTGGGAAAACTGAGAATATCAAATCGCGTGCCGTGTTAACCAACTACGCTCATCGTAACATTTGTAACGGATGAGAAAAACAAAGAGAATTAAGAAAATTTTGTTGCGAAACTATGCATGTTTTCCTGCTTGCGCGGTTGTTTGACACACGGTCAATGTTTGTTGTTTTTCTGTTTCTTTCGCGAGCAATTGACAGCTGTCGAAGTGGATTTCTGCAAATTTAGATAATTTTTACTGCTAATGACCATCTTATGTTTTGAAATATTCAGAATAAAAGTTTTTGCCTTATCATGATTAAGTTTTTCTCAATCTTTCGTTAGATTCGTAATTTTTGCGATCATCATCCGAAAAGAGCTTTTCGCATAGCTATGCTGTCATTGAAAATGACCGCACAGTGTCAATTTGCCCGGTAAAATTTTACAGCCATCTTGACATTCCACAGCTCTGTAATATTGTTGTTGAAGCACACGGATTCACGTTTTCTCCCGTCGTAAAAGTTGAACAAAACTCGTGACAAACTGCGAATTGCTATCTCGGAAGCCTCCCATTACCCACAACTTCCTTCAAAATGGCAAAACGAGGCCCGCAATCGATGCTAAACCATCTAAACTGGAACGAAACCGAAGAACCAGAAGAGATGGGCGAGTTTGCGAAAGCCAGCGATGATGTTATAAAACAACGGGTGATTAAGAAAGCCCGACGCCGTGTTACGGATGATGCCGACAGCACGGCGGCAGCTGCATCGTCGTCCGTGTTCGGTGGCTTTAAAGGCTTCGCCTCGACTCCACTGGCCAAAGCCGGAACTGATGGCCCTAAAACGTTCTCTTTCCTTTCGACGCTTGGAGCACCGGCAGCCGGAAACACCAATGGGAATGGTACGTCGACGGTGTCATCTAGCGGAACCGGAATTGGTACACCCAACGCGGTTGCACCCACGTTTTCGTTCGGCTCAAATGCTGCTCCGGCTGCGTCAGCAGTATCCGATGCAGGCCAAAAGGCGTTTCCAACGTTTGGCTCCGCTGCCAGCTTGAAGGCAGACAGTACAGATGGCGCTAAGAGCGCTCCCACATCGTCCGGCTTCGGAATTTCGTCCACAAAGGAAGGTGGTACGGATTCTGGTAAGAATCTATTCAGTCTTGCCACATCTTCGGCACAGCCAACATCAACCGATTCAGCTGCCAAGCCGTTTACATTCGGTTCCCTAGCTGCGAAAACATCGGACTCGATGCAGCCGGGAAAAACATTCACATTCGGATCACCGGCTGGTGCGAAAGACTCATCCACCGGTGCAATCTCACCGAAAGGAATATTCACTTTTGGCTCGTTTGCAGCCAAGCCGGAGACTGGTGACGGCGAGAAGAAATCACTTGCTTTTTCTTCACCAGCATCCGCTCCAAAGGATTCCCCTGCTTCAGCGGCTCCTAAAACGGGTATGTTTTCGTTCGGTTCGAACGCTGCGAAATCCGACACAACGGATGCCGAAAATAAGGCTTCGAAAGAATCAACAACTGCTTCTCCCAAAGCAAACTTCTCGTTCGGCTCGAACACTGCTAAATTGGATATATCGAGTGGAACACCGGGCAAAAACACATTTACTTTCGGCAGTTCACCTGCAGCCGCATCGAAAGACTCGTTGCCCAAAACAACGTTTATGTTCGGTGCAATTGCACCTAAGCCGGATGCATCTGAGGCGACCGCTAAGAAGTCGTTTACATTTGGTTCTCCTTCCGCAAACAAAGACAAAGCCGCCAGCACTGAAGCCGCCTCGCCCGCGAAGCCCACATCCACCGATTCGTTGGGAACAGGTATCGGCAAAACTGGTTTCGGGTCACTGACTACGCCATTAGCAAACGCGACTGATGCAAAGAAACAGACAACCTTTTCCTTTGGGGCATCCGATTCATCGTCGCAGGCAAACACCGGCAACAAAATTTCAGGACCGAGCACATCCGGAACACCAACTGAAAGCAGCGAGAGTGTTGTTAAGAAAATGTTCAATTTCGCGAATTCTAGTACGAATTCAGTCCCTGCGACTGGGACACAATCCAACGCAAACGACACAAAAAAAGCGGTAAAATCATTCGAAGACAAGGTGGTGGAACTAAACTCGGCATTCTTGTGGTGGATTCATCGTAAGCTGCACGAGAATACCTTCTGCAAGTTGCACGTTGTGTTCCGTGACTACGAGAAACATTTCGCCCGCATTGAGTCGGAATTGACACCTGAGGAACTCGAAGCATTGGGTCCCTACCTCAAGCCTTCTCCGAACAACATGCAGTCCAAAAAGAATGCAAAAGAAACGGAAAATCCAGATCACACGAAAGAGGAGAAAAAGGAAGATAAGGAAAAACCGGCGGAAAAAGAAAAGGTGCAGCCGAAGACGGGCTTTTTCTTCGGGACGATGGCAGGTTCATCGATGGAATCATCAAAAACTCCTGTGCCAGCGGCCACTGCGATTAACGCATCAGCGCCATCTAGTGGTGGACTCGCGTTCGGTGCTGCAAAGCCATTCTCCTTCGGAGCAACGTCTTCCTCAACCGTTTCCACCTCCTCGCCACCGTTCTTTGCTGGTGCTTCTACCTTTGGCAACGGCAAACCTGCCGTTGAAGGTGGATTTACGTTTGGCAACGTGGTCAAACCAACGCCGACACCTGATAGCAGCGCGACTGGGGCAGCCGACAAGGAAGCCGATGCCGACGCCGATGAAGACGAACCACCGAAGGTGGAGTTCACACCCGTCGAGGAGAAGGATAGCTTGTTTTCGAAGCGCTGCAAACTGTTCGTCAAGGCGGGCGGTTCCTACTCCGACCGTGGCGTCGGTACACTGCACGTCAAGAAGGTGGATGGCAAGGTACAACTGCTGGTGCGTGCCGATACGAGCCTCGGCAATATTCTGCTCAACATCATCCTGAACGAATCGGTACCGCTGCAACGTATGGGTAAGAATAACGTGATGATGATCTGTCTGCCGACGCCAGACTCGAAACCACCTCCGACATCCGTGTTGCTGCGTGTTAAGACGACAGAGGAAGCGGACGAACTGTACGAAACATTACTGAAGTTCAAGCCGAAGTAGGCTATGGTGGATGTATCGAGGGTATATATATGTGTATGTTTTTAATCTATTAATTATTACCGAATTACAAATAAACGAACATTTTTTTCACTGGGAAATAAACAGAATCAAACCCCACAACAACAACCCACCGCTTAAAGCGTAAAATCTTCATCCTTGTCATCGTCCTCCGGCTCATCCTCTTCTTCCCCGCAGGAATCGTTCCGCGCATTCTCCTTGTCATCCTCTTCGTCCTCTTCCTCCTCTTTTTGTTCTTTTTCTGCCAATGCCTGTAGCCGTCGCTGTTCTGCCAGCTGCTGCTCAACCACGGCAGAGTTTGATCTGTGATGAAAGACGAACGAAACACACCCCGTAATGTCCCACGACTTCGAGAGGATATCGTCCGGGATGCCCTTATTGTTCGCACAATGATACCAGTGTGCCAAATCCGACATACAATCGCTATCATCTGGCGGAAGCTTCGTCTGCACTCCGTTCGTGCAGCGTTTGCATCGGAAGATGTCGTGCGTGTCCGATCGTGTCCGCTCGTCTAGCTTGAACAGATCTTTCAGATCGTCCTGCGTGAAGTGTCGCTCGCCGTCTTCCGCATTGTCCACAACCGTCGTCGAGAGTGCTTTCTTGTGCGTCTGGCGCTGGAAGATCTTTTCCTCGATCGTGCCGGTCGCAAGCAGGCGGTAGATGAAGCACGGTTTCTTTTGCCCATCGCGCCACACACGCGCCATCGCCTGTTCGTCGTTTGCCGGGTTCCAGTCCGGATCGAACATGACGAGTCGGTTGGCACCGATCAAATTCAACCCGCATCCGCCCGCCTTCGAGCTGAGCATGAAGATGAAGTCGCTCGAGTCGGGACGGTTGAATTCGTCCACCACCTTACCACGCTTTTTAATCGTCATCGTACCGTCGAGCCGAACGTACCCATAACCACGCTTGCGGCATAGCTTCTCGAACAGATCTAGCGTCTGCGTGTAGTTCGACACCAGCACGATCTTGTCCGTTGTGTTGGTTTTGATCGAGGCGAGCATACAGTCGAGCAGCATCAACTTTGCACCCAGCTCCGGACGAAGCTCGCGGGGGCTATAGTTAGACGGCAGAATGTTGGCAGCCTTCTCGAATCCATCCGCACCCTCCTGTATCTTTTCGTACACCAAATCCGGATGATTGCACAATTTCTTGAGTGAGGTAATGTTGGAAAGCGCGGTGAGGCTTGCTTTTGTAGCCGATTTTTCCATCACACTGCGCCGGATCGTGTCCGATTGGAGGAAACTCTTGTAGAGTGCGGTCTGTACCTCGGTCATGCGGACGCACACAACCATTTCAAACTTGACTGGGAGATACTTGGTGAGCAGTGCGCTAGTTCGCCGTATCATACAGCGATTAACGAGCGCTGCAAGCTCCTGGAGTCGTTCCGCTGCCTTCTCTCGTTCCGCATCGGTAGAGTTCGCATCCTGTCCGCGCAGGATTGGATTTTCATATTGCTTGCGGAATTCCTGAAGCAATATAAAGGGAATAATGAAAGCATAATTCAATG
This sequence comes from Anopheles punctulatus, assembly GCA_000956255.1. Lineage (NCBI taxonomy): Eukaryota > Metazoa > Arthropoda > Insecta > Diptera > Culicidae > Anopheles > Anopheles punctulatus. The sequence goes on from JXXA01015734.1 coordinate 19,594, forward strand.
CAACAACAAAAGCGAACAACTTACGGCTGTCGAACCGAGCATCCCGGGGTTTACAAAGTGCAATAAACTGTAGTACTCCGTAAGATCGTTCTGGATTGGCGTTCCGGAGAGGAGAACCCGTCGCTTTGTCTTCAGGCCCATCAGCGCCTGGTAGGTGAGATTTTCGCAGTTCTTCAACCGATGTCCTTCGTCGCACAGTACCGCTCCCACATCCGAGCTGTTCAGAATGTTTGCATACAGACGGAATGTTTCGTAGCTAATGATCAGCACAGGGGTGCCGTGCCGTTGGCTTTGATTGGCCATGTACTGCTCCAGCTCCTTAGTCGTCTGTTCCTTTGATCCACCATCGATCGAGAGACAATTTATCCTACACCCGAGCCATTTTCCAAATTCTTTGTACCAATTCTTTACCAACGAGCTTGGACACACAATGATCGCCTTGTTGATGGTCGGTTTACAGTCCGGACTTTGGCGCAGCAACGTCCAGAGCAGTGTGATGCATTGAAGAGTTTTACCCAACCTGTAACCAGGATATAACCAGAGATTATGGTTTCACCGTATAGCCTTCAATCTTCCTACATACCCCATTTCATCGGCCATAATACACCCATTAAAATCGCCTTTTGCTCCAGTGACACAATCATACATAAATCGCACACCTTCGCGCTGATGAGGTCGCAAAATGTTACCGAGCAACGGATCGACCACCACATGCACCTGTATCTTGTTCTTGTCCATCTTCAGCTTGTCGTGCTCGGATAGCTCCGGGGGTGCAAACAGAACGAGCGCATTGCATGCAAACGGGTCGTGCAGAGCACGCCGCGCCGCAGAACGTTTCATGCCCAAACAACGCGTCGAATGCTCGGGTACATAGTTGGCGATCGGAATTTTGAATGGTTGACTCAATATTTTCATAATCATGATTTCGTGCTCGGATATGGACAACTTCGGGGTGGGTGAGTGCTCCACAGCACCCTTTTCCGACAAACGTTTGCGACATTCTCGTTGGCGTTTCTGTGCTGATAGCGGACTTTTGAACGGTGAGTTTACTGCTGTCGTTGGAAGGCAACGTTGTGGAACGAGGCTTTTGCGCTAAAATGACACCATCTTTAGTAATCAATAGTTTTTTTTTCCTACATCACATTCTTACCATTATTCGTACCAAAAAGAGCGTATATTATGTTTAAAAACAGTTTTTTTTAATTTCCGTGTAACCATTCAACGAGATTTGTTTATTTGTTTTTTTTTTGTTTTTGCTTAGCGTCGTATCATTCGCGCGGTATGTTTTGACATTTTGTTTGGGAGCACGGTCGTACAGTACCATCACACGAAAATAATATATACCAATAAATGCCTACTTCTTCTTTTAATAGTGGAAACTCAATGATAAACAACAAGTTAATATTAATTTAGGCGATAACGTATTGAACTCAAAAAAAGGATCAAATTTATGTTAATTTTGAACTAGTGCTATATCTCCCTGGCGGGATTTTCGTGAACCACACCACCGACAAATATCGTATTTTGTGATGGTGCGAAAATCGCTCCAACATTCATTAGAAAATTACATCATAATATATGAGCAGTATCTTTTACGATGAATTGAGCTCTTTTCGTTAAATTTTATGGAATGTGAAAATTAATCAACTTTTCTGATAGGAACGATAACATCCACTTTTCGGAGCGGAATGGATAGATCCACTGTCAGTGGCTGCTTTCTACGAGCTCCCATCACTAGATAGAAAGGCACCGTGCAAAAAATCGTGTGTCCGTTCGGAGCGATACGGGATAAATAAATACGGACACGGCAGGCGCTTGGAAAACCTTTTGCTTTTACCTTGGTGATTCGTAATCCATACCTTCCTGCCTGTCATATTCCCGTTCATTAATTGTGTTTTCCGTGCGACAGCGAAATCCACCGACAGTAGCAAACGTTTGCAAGTGTTCCATTTCCTTTGCCCTGTGGTCAACAACACAAGGGAAAACCACCATCATCATCATCATCATCATCGCTGGAAACAAGGGCAACTGACTAAACAGCAGAGACCCTCTAGCGCTGCTACGCGTTTCAATCTTCACGGATTAACGGCGCGCATTTAATTTCACGGTCAGCAACATGTCGATGTGGTCCGTTTCCTGATAGTACGAGTACGGGTAGTAAGAGTGGGTGTTGGCAACGGGCTGGTTGATAAAGGACGCTGCTACTGGCGATGGTTGCATGATGTGTTCGAAATTATGATACGGGAATATGCTGGCCAGTGCATACTGTTTTTGGACCGCGATCGAGTCAATCGTCGGTACAGTGATAGGGGTGGGGGGATAGTGTTGTGCTTGGGAGAAACTGTGCCAACCGTATATTGGCAGTAGCACTAGAACAAAAGAATCAATAGCAAACAACACTGCGCAACATACATAAACAAGCGGGTAGACCGTATACTTCATTCCTTGCGATCGAGTACGATTATTATCGCAAGAACTGGGAATAAAAACAGCTAAACAAACACCTGCGAACCAAAGGCAGCTTTCAGTGCCCAACAGCAAACCAAACACAGCACCCCCTTCGGATCCACCCTCCACGACATCCATCTTCCACGACAGCGTCTCAAGTAGTAAAAAAACGATACTGCTACCCCATAGCATTCCCATCCGGGGAAGAAGAGAGATTGCAACCCACTACGAAGGAATCATTCCGTTGTGATTAGCCCCCATGTGCGTGTATCTGTGCGTGTTAATGTGTGATAGATTGCGTGGCATTCGGGTGCTGGGAAAAGTACGTGGTGTCTAGTAGCCAGCAGGTCGCTTAGCAACGGCTCCTGGAATACGTAGCATCATCGTATTGCGAGTGTTCCATAGAACTGCGATAGACGGGTCCCGAAGGGTCCAACCCTAGAACAACGGAACGACACAATGCTGCCAGTAAGAACCGGAGGCGGCAGAAGCTCGTCGGAGCTGCCTACCTTCGTCGTGGTGGTAACGAGCGTGGTGCTGGTCATCGTTACGATGGCCCTGGCTGATCAGATTCCAACCGTGCCGACGCACAACATGTCCAACAAGGAGCGGAACGAGCTTAAGTAAGACGCTACGTTTCTCATTCCCTTAGGCTATGCATTTCGAGGTGGAATTTTAACTAATTTATTTCTCCTTTTCTCTTTTTCATCAACGAAACACATCCCTTTCCGGGCCCTATCGGCTACCGGGTGGGCCCGGAGGGATGTATGATGTCCAAACGCTTCACGAACGCACGCACACGCACGATCGCGGACAGAGAGGAAGCCAGGGAAATGTTCTACCACGCGTATCGGGCGTACATGGACAATGCCTACCCGGCGGATGAACTGATGCCGCTGAGCTGCACCGGCCGTTACCGTGGAGTGACACCGTCCCGTGGCGACCTGGATGACACGCTCGGGAAGTAAGTTAATTAGCGAAAATTTTGGTGACGTATTTGGTGCTGGTCGGGGAAAATGATAAGACGTGAGCTCTCGGTGAACCTACCTGGCTATTGTCGTACGCGGTTAATTTCTGTTATTTGCCTCACGACCGTGTGCTATATGCGGACACGCACACATTTATGAACGTGTAACGAGATCTGGTCAGATACGGCATACTAGCCAGTGAAACGGTGTGTTCTTATCTTGAAAAGGTTTGCTGCGACGAACACAACCTGGAGCACGCTGAAACGATATGCGTAACATGGAGAATGTTTTCCGTTGTAAAAACGTTTAATTTGAGCAGCTTTGTGGTTAACGACACATTAAATTATGTGTATTTGTGTGTGTGTGTTTTTTTTTTGGCACCACCATTTGACCCTGACGTATTTTTTCGTAATGACACGTAACCAGCGTAAAATCGTATTTTTTTTTTCTTCGTTTCATAACGACTGTACGCAATGTACGTTTGTTTCTAGAAATATGCTTTTATTACCTTTTATCGGATGTTTAGGAAAACATTTTGTTTTGCTTCCAGTACGCGCATACGCGCGTGTGTTCGTTATGGAACGTATGTCCCTTGGAAACCTTCTTTTTCGGTTTGGTGATGTAAAATATTGGATCGA
>JXXA01015735.1:0-11550 GCA_000956255.1 Anopheles punctulatus
TTCTCATCAATTATTTATTGATGGATTATCGTCCCGAGCAAGAACAGTAGTTTTTCTTCGAATTGTAAAATTTATGCGTCTATAACAATAATTCCGGTTGATAAAACCGACGAATGAGATTCGTTATGGCACTGGAAGTTAAAATAGATTAACTTGGCATGAGCAAATTGTTCTACATGAAAACGGCGTCTACGTTTACGTGTTATACTTACAGCATTAGCAAAAGTCCTGCACCGAATATGCCAGCGGCGACAAAATTGAAGATTTCTGGAGCAGACTCTATGGTACTGTTGTAGATGTACGTGAACAGAGGAGCAGACACTAACGGCACTACGGCCGTCAGTGATAGAGCCATGCTGAAGAATTTCGCCATATCACCTGCTGGTAATATGCTGGAGCAGATCGTCATAAGGGCAGCACCATCCGTTCCTTTCAACACGGTAATCGAAATAGCTAAATACAACATCCAACTGCTGTTTGCAAATCCTATCACGAGGGAGTCGATAATATAGCTAGCGATCGAAATGATCGCGACAGTAGTATCCGAACAATGCAGCACCTAACCAGAAGGAACATAATTTAGAGCATTACTACGCGTATAATTATTGCAAAACCTGCACCACTAACCTGCTTCAGTATGGGAATGCCAATAACATTTCCTAAAATAATAATCAGCACATCGGTGAACTGAAAATAACTAAACTGTTTCAAATCCCAGCCAAATCTTCTTCTAGTGAACATGTAAAAAACACCCCCGCTTCCACCGGCCAGCTCGGTTAGGGCGGTCAACAATACTATAGCCCACAAAATTTCCCTAACATATCCAGAGCGACGCAAAAAGAGTGTTCCTGAAACTTCACGGATCCGTTCGCAGGAGAAAATATCGCGTATTTTTTCTCTAGTGGTGTTATTGTTACTCAAAATTATGCTATCCTCAGTGGAGAAGATAACATAAACGAGCGCCAGTACGATCAGCACTGTAGCTATCATGAAGGTTCCCCCCACATTTAGCCACTCCAAGATGTAGCTACTCGAGATAAATCCCAACAGAGCACCGGTCATCATAGATGCCTCCATGAAGCCCATTCGCATTGTGCGTGTTTGCTCATTGGTAACGTCGGACAGGTAGCTGAATGCCGAAGCCGTTATCACGGTCATACCGCCCAGCAGAGAGAACGGAAGATAAGCAACAGCATAGTACCACGGGGTCACAGTGAGCTGCATCGATAGGAATGACAGCATCGTCAGCAGAAGAAACGAACAAAGCACACCTGAAATGATCAGCGATATCGATCGTTGAAAGGTAATTATTTTGTTCTGCATCGCAGGATATTATATTACCAGCACTTGCGATTAACATGGCAGGTTTGCGGCCATACCGATCAGACCACGCACCAAGCAAGAGGGCACTTAAAACCGGAACTACAGATTTTATAATCACTATCACCATCGTTATGTTCGCCGCAATCGGTTGTACTTTTGTCTCAATCATCATCCGCTGTGAGGAGTTTGTATCCGTATTGAGTAGCTGACAATCGTCGCTATCGAAACCTTGCACAATGCACGTCTGCAGGATGATATGGTTAGCCAGGACGACTTCTGCAGGGTACCGAATAAAGAGGCCATATCGATTAGTGCATGATCATCACTCGAACGATCATCTCCAAACCGCACCTGATACACTCATGGCGAAGCAGAAAAGCAGTAGTGCTGGCTCAAAGCTAATGTACTGAGCCTGTTCTCGCCAGCGGGCTGCATTTCGCAACCTCATCAGGCTTTGCTTGGCAAAGAGATCCTCTTCGCCGCTGGAGTACACACTATCGGAGCGTCCTTCTTCCATGATAATCACTGTGCCACTGTTCTCGTGCTGAACGCAGAACTCAGAATTTAGTACAGACCCAATGCCTGCCCATAATTTTACTCAAAGCGCATGTAATAGGTTATCAAAATCTTGGCTGAATATGATGAGGTCGGAGGTTTTTGTTTGTTTTGTTGATATCGGCTGGGAACAGCACGTTCTTGGCTTGAGACTTCCAATAGTGGTGCGCTGATACCTTTCATGAAATATATATTGGATTTTCCTTTGCTTGGGTTCGTTATGCCGGAGATCTGAATTTCTAAAGCAAAAAACTACCGATGCTTATGAAGATGTTTCTGCGTTCATAGTTTACAAATTTCAACTAGAATATTTAAAATGTGCATTGGTAAGATCCGTGTACTGTCTGGAACGTCCACTAGTAACGGCGAAGATCAATGGGACATCGTTCCCATCGTGAACCCTTTTATGCTTTATTTATGAAGTGTTCAATGCCTAAGCAAGTGTCGCTTTCTATTCGAGTTCATCTCCCAATCACTTTCATTAGCTGGTAAACAATGAATGCATAACACTGGTCGCTACACTAACACAACCGAGCAGATGCACAAATGCGATTAGTGTGCCCAATACCTATGCATCATTATCGGTCCACATTCATCGTTGCTATACTGCGAGCGTGAGCGAGTAATTGATGTTATTGGTCGCACACTTACTTCCCTATCGCAATCGTGATTCATAGGCCCACCGAAAACAGGTGGAAAACATCCAATGAGATATCACTCGAGACGATTGTTTATGGTCGTGCTTGTGTGTGCAATCGAAGAAATGTTGGAATGAGAGGTACAATAATATGGCTCACTTACCTTAGAAATGGTACAGAACACGAGACGAGTTTAGTCTCGACAGGTCACCTAACGAAAAACGAATCACTCACGCCACTTAGGTGTTGAGTAAACGCCGACAATCATTGACATCGCCAGCGCGTGCTGTTCCGGCAACATCGCATCCCACAACGTGCCCTGGTTACTGGTAGTGGAAGTTTACCAAACAGTCCCATCACACGCAACCGTATAATAGTTTCCGATTTCGATAACGATTGCACAAGGTATGAGTTCTATGCGGAATTATATGCGCTCAGTTTGTAAGAGACCGACAGATCAGCAAAACGCTTTCCTTTCTACAGACGGTTCCGCAGACGGTTTTTTTTGGTGGATTGAAAGAGCTAATTGTTTCTACAGTGAACCCTCCTATACTAGCGCACATTTCTTTCTCGTGTCTGCAAAACAAACCTCGTTTAGTGGTGTGAATCATAACTTAACCCAGCCCTGATAAGCAAGATAGTAACGTGATAAAACAGTGCGCACGCTCAACGCAAGTGTGCGCTGCCGAAAGTTAACATTGCATTAGTTTAATTTCCCTTAGGTGTGGAAGGGTATGCGGATTAGTGGCGCGATGGGTACTGATATGCAAAGGCCCAGTTCAGACGATCGCAGTAGCGATGAAGACACACCACTGTTGACATCTCCCAGACGCGCATCCATGGCACCGGCGGAGGTAGGAAGATCACCCACCTGCTCATCGGAAGGAGCGGGAACTGCAAAGTCAACCGATCGTTTGTGTACATTCGAACCAATTCTAGTACTGCTCTGCTTCGGACTCAGTGTATCAGGTACGAAAGTGCGCGACTTACAAACCCTCAACACAGGCGTCATTATCGCGCCCCCAAATGTCGTCGTTGCGTGAAATTGGCGTATGTGACTTGCAGATTTGGCTCTTCGCTCATTGTTTCCTATATTCGTCTCTAACCAGGCGTGGTACTTGCTGATCAAATAATCTATCAATCGTGCGTCGTAACACTCGGCTATGACCGTGCGCTCTGTGCCCAACTGGGAACTAAAAGCAACTCAACCGACGTTGTCCAGCTGGAGACAGTCGTGCAACCGTACGCGGCTAAGATCGCAATGGTGAACACGATCTTGATGTCGGTGTTACCGGCCATCTGTGCACTGTTCATGGGACCATGGTCGGATAAGTTTGGCCGTAAGCCGGCAATGATTGTGCCATCGATTGGATTTTTCACCACGTACGTCATGATCGGCATATTGTCGCTTCTGTCAAAGTACTTCCTCGTGGATCCGTGGTGCTACGTAGTGGCGCACATACCGGCCGCCGTACTGGGAGGTACGACGGTGCTAATGGCCGCCATTTTCAGCTACCTGACAGACACAACGAACGAGACGAATCGCACGGTCCGGATCGGTATCCTGCAGGCATGCACCATGCTTGGTGCATTCATAGGTCTCCTATCGAGCAGTTTCATCCTACAATGGACAAACGTTCCGACTATGTTTTTCTTGTCGGCTGGTGCCGTTTCCACCAGCAGTGCGTTTTTGTACTTTTGTCTCGAAGATAGCATCAAACCGGACGCAAGCATGGTACACCGGCAAGTTCGAGAAATTTTCCGCCTGAGCCACTTGTGTGAGCTACTGAAAACTTTCTTCAAAAAGCGATCCTCCTACGATCGCGGCATCGTGTGGCTTACGATCGCTATCGGAGTCGTAACGGTGCTAGGTGCTGGTGGAGGGACAGTGTTTTTCCTGTACACGCGACGTCGCTTTGGCTGGACCATCCAGGAGTTTACCATATGGCAAGCGGTGGAGCTGTTGTCCATCGTCGCCGGCAACGTGATCGGTATCTCGGTGCTGAAAACGCTACTAAAGCTACCGGACATTTGGCTGGCGCTGCTTTCCGTGGTCAACTACTCGCTCGATGCACTCATCAAGGGACTAGCGCAGCAAGGCTGGGAACTGTTTTTGGCCACTGGCATCACGCCACTCAAGGCAACCGAGGGAGCCGCACTTATGGCCATTTGCTCGGGTATTATTCCGTCTGGCGAGATTGCCAAATTTTATTCGATCGCCATGGCCATGACTAATACCGTTGCTCTAGCATCTGCGCCATTGTTCACGTACATCTACAACGCAACGGTAGCAGCCGCTCCGGAGGTGTTTAATTTCGTAGCGTCTGGAATATTCTCCATCAACGTGATACTAGTCGGGTGAGTTTTATCAAATTGAAATGTGAGCCAACATTCGTAACACTACACAATTTCTCTCTACGTGCTATCTCCAGAATCATCGCGATATTGCTGCGTAAACGCAGGAAAGCTCAGACTGAACCATTGTTTACGCAAGATAGCGAAATCCTTACGTGAAAACCATGCATTGGACTAACGCTACATGTGTTGCCCATGTTCCTAGTCATACTGTTAAATGCAGGTTTGTAAATAGTTTATAGGAGCAGGTGGTACTAAAACCGCAAGTTATACAATAGTTAGTGTGTAAGTGTGTAAAAGTAATAAATATTGTATTTCTTATAAAAACTATTATTGATTCTGTAGATATTAATAAAAATGTGAATATTTCTGTTAAGATTACGAAATCAAATGAAGCGGATATCTAAAAGCATTTATATTTAAAAGGTTTATTTTGAGGATTCATACTTCTTTCAATATTTTCTCAAGAGAAGGTAAAATACATTCTATATAAGACGACACACTTTTATATTAATATCATTCTAAAATCAATAACATCATCCATCCATTCCAAAAATAACAACACATGAAAAATATATCGCGACCGATTTAGCTTAATAGAGAAAAAAAAATCAAAATTCAAACTTCATAACGTATATCAGAACTAGTACTAGCTCATCTTTTTGAAATATAGTTTTGGTTTCAGTTTGAAGTGGTCCATGTGGAAGATTATTTAAATACAAGTAGTTATTTGTTTACCCACGGAAAACGAAAGAAAATGTTATTGCCCAACACAATAGCATAAAATGACCGTACATTTCAACATCGATCATATCTTTCAATAACTACCCCAGCAATCTCAAGGAAGCCTAGGAATCTGTCTCTCAATGAAACGCATTTTAAATTAAGAGGCTTCCAAATTTGAAGCTTTTAAAAACTATAAAGTGTTTTAGTATATTAAAAATAACTTGAACCGTTTTAAACTAATTAAGAGTATAGTTAGAGTTTACTGTATTAAAAACAATAAAAGAAAAGCGATTGGAAAAAGAGGAAATAAAATGTCTATTTCTTCAATACCGTATTCAGATGGCGCATTCATTGCAATTATTGTTGCAGCCGTGCATGCATACCTTAACAATGTAGACAGTTGTGCAATTTATATGAAAGTCAAATCCTGTTAAAAATGAAGTTCATTTCCATTTGTTACTTATTATTCAATCGATTTTAACAATTTTTGCTCATTTGGTAAGGGAATATTATACTTATATGCCAACCAAAAGCTCGGCAGGGCTGCCAAGCTGAATCCAAAATGATCACAATGACAGGAAGGACTTTGACACATGCCACAATGTAATCTACAACTTTTTCTACGGGACTTTTTTTGTTTTGAGAGATCTTTCTTTCTTCAAGAAGGATGACGAAGAAAATATGCACGCGAATCGTACGAGCGTGTTGTGAAGGCCAAAACGAATTACGGAATTAATCTTGTGCGTGTTTAATTGTGCATCTGTTTTCTGTCGAGTGCGTTCTTCGTGTGTAGTGTAGTGAAATCTCATTAAAACACCCTATCACAACAGTGTGGACCAATTGTGTTACGCTAGAAAAACGGTCCGCGTCTGCGTCACATATTTTTTCGTGCGCTCATATGGTAATGTTCGTATTTTCCCTGATGCTGTGTTCCTGATACCAACCCTCTGCCCTTCGCTGCACTGCGGTGTGTTCGCATCTAGCACAAAAAAGTGCTTTATTGCAGCTACATTTTGGCCGCCAGGAAAAGATGACAAAGGCAGCAACAGAAGCTACTGCGGAACACGTCGAACCGCGACGATCAATTCCTGCAAAATATCCGTCATATTTCCCTCATTAAGGATGTAATTCTGCGCTGTGCGAATCCCTGCCTCTGTGTTTCTGTGCATGTGTTCGTGTGTACAGGAACATACTTTATCCTGTCGATCCGTTTGTTCTCAGCGAAACACACCAAGAAGTAGTCCCTTCCCTATCAGATGAACGTGCGGTGAAGCATCACCAACAAATCACTGTGTTTATACTTGTTACGGCGGCGAAAGGGGGGCAAGGGCAAGTGGCAAAAGCTGTGTAGCATAGCAAGGATGGAGAGCAATACGGGCGAACCGTCGGAAGTCGTGTACGGCACACACGAGGACTCCGCAATGGTGATGTCAGAAAAGGTAAGATAAAAGAATTCTTAGTACTCATAATGTGGAAAAAATTGGGCGTTCCTGGGACCGCATTACGAAAACGTTAGACTCCTAGACATCACTTATCAGTTTTGCTCTTTTTGTGTGACGGTGCCGCCCTTTCGCAAAAATGCGGCTGACCGATTATGCGTTCCGGTTTTGGATGTCTCGGCAGCAGTTCCGCTTGGAGAATGAAAGCGTACAGGCTAAATCTAATTAGTTTCCACACCGTATGTTTGCTTGGATGGCTTTTTTGCAATCTGGCAACGCATTCATGGTGGGTAACAAAATACAGATTGAAATTTGACACTTTGTTGGGGGTCTCGTATGAAATGACGTCCGTAAATAAGTTTAAATCAGTCATTGGAAACAGTGATCCCGATTTTTTTCAACTTAAAGCAGTAGCAATATGGACCATAAAAGAAGCTTTATGTAATAAGCGTGCCATGATAGCGTCTGCTTGTGTTTTTTTTTTCGTTGTTCAGAAGCTGAGTTTGTCTATTAAATAATAATCACATAATGTATGCATCACTTCACATTCACAGGTGCAATCACTTGCCGGGAGCATTTATCAGGAGTTCGAACGCATGATCCAACGGTACGATGAGGACGTCGTGAAAACACTCATGCCGTTGCTAGTAAACGTGCTCGAATGTCTCGACTCGGCGTACCAGACCAATCAGGAGCAGGACGTGGAGCTGGAGCTTTTGCGCGAGGATAACGAGCAACTGGTGACGCAGTATGAGCGCGAGAAGAATGCTCGCAAGCAAGCCGAGCAGAAGCTGCTTGAGACGGAGGACCTGGCAGAGCAGGAGAACAAGGAGCTGGCCAGCCGACTCGAGTCGCTAGAAAGCATAGTGCGTATGCTGGAGCTGAAGCACAAGAACAGCATGGACCATGCTAGCCGGCTCGAGGAACGCGAATCGGAGTTGAAAAAAGAGTACAGCAAGCTACATGACCGCTACACGGAGCTGTTTAAGACACATGTTGACTACATGGAGCGGACGAAGCTGATGATGGGCAACTCGACACACTCGCAGGCCGGTTCCGCTTCCGAACGGTTGGACGTGTCGCGTTCGCGGCTCATGCCAATGATGCGCTCCACCGGACCAGTGTCGTACGGGTTTGCATCGCTAGAAAATTCCACTATGCTCGACACAGAAACGCTCTGCAGCGAGGAGGATAGTGGGCCGGATTCCGGGCCACCTTCGCTGCAGAACGAGATCGACACGAAGGCCACCGAGAAGCTGGAGGAGGTTGATGCGGCAACGACGCTTCCGGCAGATGCGATGGCGACCAGCTCTAACGCAAAGGTGCTACAAAGTCCGACGGCTGGTGGCGGTGTGTCCGGCAAGACGACGACGAAGAAAGAGCAACGGTCGGCAAACACACTTTATCAGGAGCTTTCGTTTCAAGATGATAATTTGGAGAGTGAAGAAAACGAAATTACTGGTGCATGGGTACATCCCGGTGATTACGCATCATCAGGTATGTTTCTTCGCCTTACCTTACCTAAAGAACGTATGCAATGGGGCAGTGCATGTTTATTGTTCATGCTATCGCACTCAAAATTGTTTTCACTTTACATCATCCATCATCAAACACATTTATTCAAGTGGCTTATGATTCTAGCTGCGCAATTCATAATTTTAAAGTAAAACCCAACAGCGTATGGTTAACGAATAAGTCTTTTGTTCAGAATAACTATTTGCTATCCTCTTTTTTGTTCTTATTTGTTGTTTGTTTTATATCTGTTCATTTATATAGAAAAGAATTCAGAGTAATACTCAGTAATATGCTTGAAATGATCACATTCGATTCACTTAATTTTGGTACACATTTGGACGTTTACAAAAATGTAATTTATTATGCTAAATGTTGAAATTCTTTGAAATACTTTGATTAACCTTATGAAACCTTGATAGTTGAGTAAATTGATAATTAACGATTGGTGGTGTACCAAAACTGGCACCACAATTACACCTGTACCAGCTTCCTTCTGCAATAGTCTCTAATGTTAGATTCAGATATGGCTGATAAGGATATGCCAAAGAAGAAGAAAAACACGCCATTACATGCACATCCAACAATCGTTCATAATTGCATTCGTCTCCAAAACGAAGCATACTAAAAGCGCCTGGTTATCGCATGTCGCAGAAAACTCTTAACGCTTCCTACTAATTGCTTTCTTTTCATTCGCCACTTTTACCATTGCAGCGAATGATAACTTTTTCGGTAAGTCTTGAGTGATACTGTAACACTTAATAATAATAATATTCACTTCGCAGCAATGTTTTGCTGACATTAAAGAAATAATATGTCGTATAATGTAATGTAATTTTTAACATTTTTTTTGCAGGCATGGGCAAGGAGGTTGAAAACTTGATCATGGAAAATAATGAACTGTTAGCGACAAAGTTAGTATTGTTTGATTATTTTTGGGCTGACAATTAGTTTGACGTGTTCGTTACTACACACTCGCTTCCAGGAACGCACTGAACATCGTGAAAGATGATCTTATCGTAAAGGTGGACGAACTGACCGGGGAAATCGAAATACTGCGAGAGGAACTGAATGCGGTGATATTGGCACGCAACAAACTGAAGGCCAAAGTCACCGAGCTGGAGGAGGAGCTGAAAAAGACAAAGGCGCAGGTGAAGCAAGCATCCTCGTCGGCCACCGACCAGGAGGAGGAGGGTGACGTGCCGATGGCCCAACGCAAGCGGTTCACGCGCGTCGAGATGGCGCGCGTACTCATGGAGCGCAACCAGTACAAGGAGCGGTTCATGGAGCTGCAGGACGCGGTACGCTGGACGGAGATGATGCGTGCCTCACGAGTGGAAAATCTCGACAAAAAGTCAAAGCAAGGCATTTGGAAGTTTTTTAGTAATCTCTTTAGCTCCAACGATAGGCCAACGAATGAGTCCCCCGGGCGCCTTCATCAGCGCTATGGTGGCGTGAGTGTCCAATCTCAGGCACACCACACCGCCTCGCTGTTGCCTGCCATGCCCGAGGGACGCATGCTTATCGGGGCAGGCGGTAGTGGCAGTGGTAGCGGTGGCGCAGGTATCGGTGTCGCCGTCGGTGGCCTTGGGGCAGGTTCATCGTCCGCGCTGATGCGAGCTGGGGGACATGCAAGTAACATACTGGTGCTCTCGAAGGAACCGGAACTAACGCAGTCGGAACGGGCAATGCAACGACGGCGGGACCAGTACCGGCAGGTGCGGGCCCACGTCCAGAAGGAGGACGGACGGCTGCAGGCGTACGGTTGGAGTTTACCTAGTCTAAAGCCATCGAACGCGAACGGTGGTATCGGTGGCGTTGGTGGTAGTGGCGGTTCCGGAGGACGTACCAGTGGTAGCGGTGTGCCGGTACCGGTCCCAGTGTACTGTCGTCCGCTGGCCGAAGCTAGTCCGCACATGAAGGTATGGTGTGCCAGTGGCGTCAATCTGCAGGGCGGTTACACGAAGGATGGTGGCTACATTGTCGGTGCGGCAAGCATATTTTACGCGAAAGACACAACGAGCGTCGGTGGAGCGCAGATCACCGAGCTGACGGGTGACGAGGCTACGACAGAACCGAAAGATTTGGGTGAACTGCTCGAACGGAAGATACTGGCTCTGGGTGCGCCCAATTCGCTCGATGCCGATAGCGAGCTCAGCTCGTACGTGTGGATCTGCACCAGCACTCACTCGGCCAGCACGGTCACGGTAATCGATGCGAAAAATCCATCCGAAGTGCTCGACTCGTTCCCGGTGTGCCAGAACCACTTGCTGTGCATTTGCACCGTCCGTGGTGCGCTGGAGATGGACTACGCGATGTTGGAAAACAGCGAAGTTACCAAATCGGGTAGGTGGTTTGCGGGGGCCGGGGCCGGGGCCGGAGCCGGGGCCGTATGCTTTAGTTCCAGTTGGTCAGTTAGTTCCCTTCATTGTTTGCTGTGCTCTTCCCGCAGGTAAAATGTTGGAAAAACCCGGTGAATCTCCTGACGACATCGGCAAAGTCTCGTACGAGCGAGTGGTGCGTTCGGCCGCCGAAACGGAGCCGGCAGTGCCGCCAGACGAGCATAAGGTGACGGAACAGGCGCAAGAAGTAGTGCCGCCAGCGGATACCGGGCTGGAACAGGCTACAGAAGCCAACAACGATCGAGATCTTAATCACAACAGCAAGGTACGGGGTTTCGTTTTGGATAAATTTCCATTTGCCGGAGCAGATAGTGTGACTAATTTCACAGTTTAGGAAGAAGTAAAACAAATCTTGATAACGCATTAAGGTTGCCAAACAGGTCAGGTGCACGAATTTGCGTTTCAGAAGCAGAAGGACCGTAATGTGAGCACCGTATGCCTTTTCAATCCATCTGCATTTTGATTTGCTATTTTATCATGGTCGTTCTTACCGGAGTGATCGGAGTTTTTAATCCTTTGTGATTCGTAATCCGCTGAAAAAACTCACTCATTTATCAGTTAATATATCCTTTTGATTGAATCCTCCCCTTTTCAAACTTT
>JXXA01015736.1:0-10973 GCA_000956255.1 Anopheles punctulatus
AAAAAAAAAAAACAAACGAAAAACGAAAACTCTCCAGTGATGGCCAGCTTCGCCTGTTCGCTATCGTTTGCGCTGGGAGCGTTGGCGGCCGCCCGGGAGATGCACGTGCTACTGTTACGGTATGTCTTGCACTGGCCGATGGAACTGTTCGACACGACCCCCCTGGGGCGGGTGTTGAACCGCTTCTCGAAGGACGTCGACGTGCTCGACAATACGCTGCCGCAGGTTCTGCGCTCCTGTCTGATGATGTTGTTTGTGGTAAAGTTACAAAATCTGTTTCCCACTCATTTTCCGTTACTTACTGCACATTGACAACGAGCTCCGTTTGTGTTTTATTTCCTTCTTTTTCTGTAACAAACGTTTACCGTTCTTTTGAAAGTGCATGTTACGAAGTTAGTTTTGTTTGAGATATGTGAAGTGTATTGTGCTATGCATTACCATATACAAAGAGTAAATTGCTAGTATGTGAGAAGATTAGGACAGTTGTTCAAGCGACTAAAGTCGTATTTAACGTACGGCCAGAGTAAAACATTTCGCTACGGTTTATCGCAAAAATATTCTACCATCATGTTATGTTCACGTTCGTTCGGCAGCGTAAACGCAGCTTTTCTTTTGTGTGTTAAGCCTGTAGTGTCTGTGTAAGCTATTGGTTCCTCATAAACGTGTTTCCCGTTTCTAGCTGCATGAATCTTTCTCGTTGTGCATGTCTCTGTAACCTCATCCTGCATTTCGACTATGCCTAAACCTACTACGATTCTAGTTGTCTAATTGTGTATCATGTATTCGTCTAAACGTGCAGCATTGAAATGTGAAAAGTGCTTTCCACAGGGAGAGCTTTCTTTTCGTTCATTCCTACCGCTGCGTAAGCTCGATTTCATTTCAGTGTCCGGTTTTATTCCTTCCACGAACGAAAGGATACACTGCCTCTTCTTCGTCTGCTGGTGCCGGATTTTTTTTATTGTTTTGTTTTAAAGCTCCAACTGCTTTGTCGTGTTCTAATGTTTTCCGTTTTCTCTTTCTCTCTCTCTCTCTCACTCTGCTTCGTCTTCGAATGCGTGTGTGTTTTGCTCCTATTTTGTTAATGTCTTAACGAAAATCAATCGACCCCCGCGATCATGCATGCGATCAAACGCGCATTGTTCATCCGCCAGTGCTAAGCACCTTCCTTTCGACGCTGTTCCTTTACATTGGCGCGCTGGAGGCATCCAAGACACTGCACAAAACGCTCCTCCGGCGCGTGGTCCGGGCACCGTTGACGTCCTTTTTCGACATCACGCCCGTCGGCCGGGTGCTGAATCGGTTCAGCAAGGACATTGACACGACGGATTCCGATCTGCCGGCGACGCTGCGCGCCTGGAGTGCCTGCTTTTTCGGGGTACCGTTTTCGTTCCTGGTTTTTTTCGGTTTGCGATTTACACGTTTGTTTGCTACTATTGTTATACTGTTTGGTATTGTGTTCGCCTAACCCCGTTGCGTAGCTGACACACATCCCCTTATCAAAACACTAATCAATCGGCGCATCCTCCTCTTGCTCTCGCGTACTAAGCGGAACACGGTGCTTTCTAGGGCTACACTTAAAAGCCGTTGCAACAGTAACAACACACAGACTCATGCACACACATACATACACACGTACATGCATAATACTACACTAGCAAATGATGGATAAAATCTCATGTCTCATGTGGGTCTCTTCGCACAAGCGCCCGCATTCGGGAGCCGCTTTAAGGCGTTCACTAACTCCTTCCTTCGATTCGCTTAAACAAACGCCCCAGGTGGTTTCCAGCTGGGCGTATCGAAGACCGTCGCGAATATATTTACCTCCATGGTTTGTGTTTCTGTTCCATTTCTCTCTTCAATCTATCTCTACACCTCCCAGTACTCTGCTTGTACGCTGGCGTGCTAACCCTTGTAATGGGCTCGATCCAAGCGACGCGTATCCTTCACCAACGACTGCTCGAAGGCATCCTGCGGAGTGGTATGACGTTTTTCGATACCACACCGAGGGGCCGCATCATCGCACGCTTCTCCAACGATATCAATACGCTCGACTACAGCCTACCGATGAGCATTAAAAACTTCATCCCAACAGTGCTTAGGGTAGGTGTGCGCGTGAGAGTGCGAGAGGGTCCCCGCGCAAGCTTAGTCGCCCCTCGTTTCGTGTTCCGCATGTGACATTTGATTTTTGACGCTCCTTTTTTATTGAATGATCTCCTTTTCCATGCTAGATAAGTATACAGTGTAGTCGCTCGCGTTTAGGTTGAAATCGGTTTTCTGTGTGCGTGTTTTTGTTATTCGTTTCGGATTTGTTAGTCACCATTGCTACTCTTTTACACCTTTTAGTATGTACGTGTATTTATAATTATACATATTTGAACATAGTTGCATTGGAATATTTATTAACGGTGTGTTTCGTTACAAACGAAAACGTTTCTAGTCTAAAACGTTTGTTTTCTTGATTTGTTTTCGCACAGTTACATATATTGGCTACAGCATGTTTGAGTTGAAGATCATGTAAACTGTTATACAGCTGATTAGTAGCAGTAGATGTATACTTGATTTGCCTTATTTAAACGGTTTCTACTTCGTATGGCGGAATGAGGGAAGGGATTTTACATTAAGGAGTAACGCAAGAGTAAACATTCATATGGAATATAATAAGTAATATGATAAATGTTTCATCTTTTCTGTTGTCTGGACGTTTTAAATAATTCACTTTTAAAACATGTTTAATATTTTCGACAACATTCAAACTAAAAAAGTATCGAATGTTTAGAATTCAATTTATAGGAAAATAGTTACCTCTTCTTAGATGGGAACAAACCAGTACAGAAACAAACAAAGATATACGAACCAACATGCATGTACATATAAACACAAGCATTTAAGCTACACTCACGTCACGGCCCCCGTACATGAGGATCTTTCTCCTCGAGTCGCATCGTTTAACACATCGTTTTGATCGATTTTACTTTCCGAAGATCGTAAAGACCGTGATGGATGGAGCGACTCGAGAGAATACAAAAAAAAACCCACCCGACACCTCGTTTTATCCTTCCAGGGTTGGCACGCGTTGCCTTCGATGTAACGCTGCTGCTGGGTTGTTGGGCCGCGGCCGTACGCGTCCACAAGCTGCTGCTGACGCATGTGTTGCACCTGCCGATGGGATTTTTCGATACGACCCCTACCGGTCGCATACTGCAGCGCTTCTCGAAAGATGTCGATGTGATCGATGTGAAGCTGCCGGAGCTGTTGCTCGATTGGATCATTTGCGCGATTGAGGTAAAGCCGGGCGGTAGCGGCGCATCTGCCCACAGACGTGGTTGATGTTTGATAGTGCTAAAGTTTGTCGAATAGTCCACTGGATCATCCGTCAGTTAAGCGTATGTAGATAAAAAGTATCCCTCCGAGCTGTCCGCATGGAGTTGTCATTGAAAGGAACATACGGGTCGGGGGTTGGGGTTTATGTTATAATGTGAACGCCATACTGTACTACCTACCATTGTATCTACAGCCACGGTCCGCACTCGGTCGCCGCCGGCATTCAAATGCATTACATGTGTGTTACCCATTTTTACGTTTCTAGCCATCTTGTCAATCTTGTGCGACATATTTCCCATGCTTGGTACATGGCGGGCCGCAAAGCACCTGCACGAGACGTTGCTGCAGGCTGTGCTGCGTCTACCGCAAGCCTTTTTCGACATCACCCCCACCGGGCGCATTCTCGGTCGCTTCTCGAAAGATGTCGATATGCTGGATAATACGCTTCCCGATACCGTTATGGGGCTCTGCTATTGCTTCTATGAGGTAACCGTAGACGAGGGTATGAGAGTATGTCACGTGTGCCTGTGCCTGTTTTGCATCCCCTGCTGCTGCTAAAAAAAAAGCTTTTGCCTTCCGCTCGTCTTTTCTGTCACTCTTTCCGCCGTGTCGCCCAATGCACGAGCTGCTGCACCAAGAAAATTCGAACGATCGTTGAAGAGGGTGTTGAAAGGCAAAATCGGAATCGGACAAACAACGGTGTAGAGGATGTGCCGTGGGATTTATTTATTTATTTATTTATTTATTTATTTTTTTTTGTATGATATGATGGGCTTTTTCGTGGCTGGCTTTTCACCACCAAAACCGTGCTGTTCATCCTGTTACTGTATAGATCTGCAGATCTGTTCCTACACTCACCTCACAAACCCAAACCTACTCGAGCTGCTTCCAATTCAGTGCATTTCATGTTACCACCCATATGTGTTTGGTTTTTGTGTTTCTAGCCATCTTGTCATTCTTTTGCGACTTGTCGCCTCAGCTTGGCACGTGGCGGGCCGCAAAGCACCTGCACGCGACGCTGCTGCAGGCTGTGCTGCGGCTGCCGATCGCCTTTTTCGACATCACCCCTACCGGGCGCATTCTGGGTCGGTTCTCAAAGGATGTCGATATTCTGGATAACACGCTCCCCATTACTGTCAGTGAGCTAAACTATTGCTTCTTTGAGGTAACGTGGTAGCTCCATTTCTTTCTTCTTTCTTCTCAATTATGTTTCACTAATTTTCGAAATTTTCCATTGTTTTCGCGCCTCATTTGTGTGTAACGTTTCACTTTACTTCCTATTTATTTATTTATTTTTTTTTTCATATACGCTTTCATTCGTTGGGTATTTTAGGCATTACCAAAAATTAATTGAAGAAAATAAAAACATACACATAAATAATGTGCTTCCACCATTTCCACTCTGTGCTCATCGTTGCATGTTGCACAAAGCGGCAAAATAACACGTAAAGATTGTCAAAAACGTTATGGAAGCAGTTTTTGCGAGCCTTTTGTAAATACTAAACACAACGCAACGTGGCGCTTTCCCTGTTCTGTGTTGGACACAACTTAACCAACACCATTTCTGCGCATCGTGTAGCTGCTAACTAGTCAAACGAATCGTGTTACAAGTGAATAGAATATTTTTGTCTGCAAACCGCGTCAACCAAACATTAGCGAATGTTTTATCTAGCTTTAGAGTACGCTTGCTAGTAGATACTGCTCGGATCGTTAACAGTGGAAATGTAGTTTGTTTCTTTAATGAAGAGTATTTTTTGACAGTAGTTTCTCCGCTGAGTGACTCATCCAGTGGGCTTACTAACCTTCTCCTTATATTATTTCATCCTTCTGTAACAACAACAAAAAAAAAAACACACACACACCACGATGCTAACTATTGATCCCGACAAAAAAAGGTGGTCGCCACGTTGGTAGTGATCTGTATCTCGACGCCGATTTTTGCCGCCGTCATCGTACCGATCGGTATCCTGTACTACGCGGTGCAGCGCTTCTATGTGGCCACGTCCCGGCAGCTGAAGCGATTGGAGTCGGTATCACGGTCACCGATCTACTCACACTTTGGCGAGACGATTCAGGGTGTGCAGACGATTCGGGCGTACAGTGTGCAAGATCGGTAAGTTTGATGAAAACGCTCGACGGGGTTGTGACGTTCTACATTCACGCCACCAATTCTTCTTGCCTTGCGCTACAGGTTCATCACGGAATCCGACGAACGTGTCGACTCGAACCAGCTGTGCTACTGTCCGAGCATCATCGCGAACCGGTGGCTGGCCGTGCGGCTCGAGATGGTCGGTAATCTGATCATTCTGTTTGCCGCCCTGTTTGCCGTGCTCGGCCGGGAAACGATGAACGCCGGTCTGGTCGGGTTGTCCGTGTCGTACGCGCTGCAGATCACGCAAACGCTCAACTGGCTCGTGCGCATGACGTCCGACGTGGAAACGAACATTGTCGCCGTGGAGCGCATCAAGGAGTACGGTGAAACGAAACAGGAAGCGGCCTGGGAGTTGCCGAACAGTACGCTACCGCGCGACTGGCCCGAACAGGGGCAGGTGGAGTTCCGCGATTTCCAGGTGCGGTACCGCGAGGGTCTGGAGCTCGTGCTGCGCGGCATCTCGTTCACGGTGCACGGTGGCGAGAAGGTCGGCATCGTGGGCCGTACCGGGGCGGGCAAATCTAGCCTTACGTTGGCACTGTTCCGCATCATCGAGTCGGCCGGCGGTTCGATCGTCATCGACGGGCAGGACATTTCTCAGCTCGGGCTGCATGCGCTCCGGTCGCGGTTGACCATTATCCCGCAGGATCCGGTGCTGTTCTCGGGCACGCTGCGCATCAATCTCGATCCGTTCGATGCTCATTCGGATGAAGATATCTGGAAGGCGCTGGAACATGCGCATCTGAAGGCGTTCGTTAAAGGTAGGAAAAGGTTGATGTTGTTCTTCGTCTCGAGCTGTTATTTTATACCTTTTATTCCATTCCCTGCGCTCTAGGCTTGACTGCTGGTATTAATCATGAAGTTACCGAGGGTGGAGAGAATCTGTCCGTGGGCCAACGGCAGCTCATCTGCTTGGCTCGTGCACTGCTGCGCAAAACGAAGGTGCTTATTCTGGACGAAGCAACTGCCGCAGTTGATTTGGAAACGGATGATCTGATTCAGGTAGGAATGCTAGCAGTGAATGTTAATCGATCCCTTTTTTGCAGATGAAAATTGCATACAATTGTAAAAGAGCAACCATAATAGTGTTATTTATCGCATTTATCTTGATTTATTGACGTCGTTTTTTGTTTGCCATCCGTACCTTTCCGTGCTACTTCCACAGCGTACGATTCGGACGGAGTTCAAGGACTGCACCGTGCTGACGATCGCTCACCGGCTGAACACCATCATGGACTCGGACAAGGTGATCGTACTGGACAAGGGCCAGATCGTGGAGTTTGCCGCGCCGGGCGAACTGCTGCAGTCGAAAAGCTCCGCCTTCTACAGCATGGCCAAGGATGCCGGTTTGGTGTAAGGAATCGGTCCTATTCTATACTATTGCAAAATACGATTCGGGCACACACTTTGAACTTCTCTGTTCCGTGTGCGTGTACCACACGCAACGTTTGTGTGGGTGTGCAAGCATGTGCGAGCGTTTTTTTTTTTCGTTTTGGTTCCATCTTATTTTTGTTTTCTTTTGTCTGACAATCAGTTTGAGATGTTTTATTTGTTTTGCGTCGTAATTGTGGAGATAGTTTATTAGGTCTTTTTTTTTCTCCTTGTTTCACGTGTGTTTTATTTTGCTTTTTTTCATTGGGTTTTGTTTCTGATTTACACTTAGTGCGTGGTGCGTGTAATGCCACACTGCGGAATTTTTCATTTTTTCTTTTGATATTTTGTGAAGTTTCACTAACCCACATTCTTATAGTTTTTGTTTTTGGTTTCTATTACAATAATTGGTAGGTGACAACACACTTATACACTCATAGTTACTTAAACGGCGACAGCCAGGGTATCACTTAGGTTTTGCACGTCATGCATTTACTTAATACATTCGTATTTACTTACCATATACCGTAACTGGCTCTGCCACCGTTACTTACCACGCGTAGACAGTTGAGTTTAGGTGATAATATGTTTTGTTGTGAAAACAAACTAAGCAAGAAAAACAGCAAGGCCGGCAATAGAAACAAACATACTCATGTACTTACTTATGAGACGGGTAAGCGAAATGTTCCAGTATTTTGTAAAACAAACAAAATAATCACTACCAACTAACAGACACATACACACACACACATCACATTTGGCCCGAAAATGCGGCCAACCGAAAAGGACACATGAATAAACGTGTAATAGATGCCTTGGAGAGGACACAAATTAATGCGAACATTACTTTATCGTTACGATTTTACAGCACCCATTTTACCACTTTTTGATTAGGTGTTTTCGATGTGTTCAACTTAACAGATTTCGCTCAGAACTCTCAAATGGAGAGTTTGTGTAATGTTTAAGGCTAAGAGTCTTTAATTGTTTGTAAGACAAATGGTTTAATGTGTGTCCAAGCTCAGGATTGAAAACAGGAAGGATTGCGCGAAACTATAATGTTTTGTAATATTTAAAAAAACGGTACAAAAAGACGGTGCTAAGAGAGAGAGAGAGAGAGAGAGAGAGAGAGAGAGAGAGAGAGAGAGAGAGAGAGAGAGAGAGGAGAGAGTTTAAGCAGCCAACTAATAGTGCTACCGACAGAGTGTGTTCAAATCATGTGCAAATTTGTACAAATTTGTACAATACTTACATTCATAAAAAGTGAACGCGACTGATTGGTGCAAACCAAAAGTCGCCAAACATAAGGACTCGCCAGTCACTAGCGCGGATATAATCGTCAGTTACCGTACACAAGCATCAGGTTTCGGTTAGTTCATGTTCTTGAAGCAACACGAGAATCTTAATTCTGCAAGAAAGCAATCATTTCCATACTTGAACGCATACGACAGTTCGCTCAAAAGTGCCTTCAAGTTGTGCGCGCATTTCAATGCGCACCGTACAACACTAGCTAAACCGGAACATTAATAAAATACGCCGACTCTTTACTAACATAGGGTATTCCTTCCTGCGATTTCTAATACCTAACCCGTTTGGGGGAGCGAATTTAAAATTTCAATCCACGTTTTTGCAACACTAACACTGCTGAAATGAATGTATTGATGTCCCTCTTCTAAGAAGCTATGGTGCAAACAGTTCGAAGAGAAAATAAAGAATCCTCAATTGTTATTTTGAACAAAGACACAAATTTGGTATCACGAAAGCACTACCACATGGCGCCTGTTCATAACGGACATCATTGATCCATACCGTAACAATTAACATAACATCCACCGCAGAACGTTCTAACGCGTGTGGACGGCACACGGGAAGCAGTATCAGTATCGCACTAAAAGGTAAGCTCATTTACGGATAGTGATTATGTGTTGTTTGAGGGATCTGCTACATTAAAGACGTCTTCTACCGGTAAGTCAGGGGATATCATTCGCTCTCAAACCGGACCGGGTGTTTGCTTTTCAATACGATCGAGACTATTTTCTGTTTGACTAAACGCTTTTATTGTTTCTTCATTTCAGGAAGTTCCATTAGTGTGGGTTCTTCCCTGGCTTTTAAAGCGTTTTTGTTGCATTGTGATTGGTAGTACTAAGACTGCCGGTTATACGGTGATTTTGTTGAGTTTTTTTTCTTGGTTTGTTATTGCAAGTTTTGTTGTTATCTTGACCATACGATAGTGTGTCGGCGTTATTTATTTATAGATATATTAATAAAAAAAGATAGTTTTAATGGGTCTAGTTTTGTCTTGAGATGAATCCGAATAGTTTCCGTTCCTTTTTCTCATGTGTTCTTTCCACAACATGAAACGTGTCCTCCTTAGTGTTAATCACAAATCATTTATTCCACGCAAACTTCACATTACCGCTAAATTCCGATGAGTCTACACATCCTTCCCACCCCCCCAGCTCACGTACACATCTCCTCCTCCATTATTTTGCTCATCCATTCCGGTTCCGCCGCACCGATCTTCTCGATCAACCCGTTCAGCTGATAACAAAGTCCCTGGATCTGTTTATCCCACTGTGGCAGCACTTCGCGAGCTGAAATAAACAGTGAAATGTTATGAAATGCTCTATGAAACTCACGAGAATATCAAAAGTGGAATCAAATTTTCGTACTTTCAAAATGCACCACCCCGTCGATCTGATCGATGTACCCATTCATGCGACCCTCGGTTATCATCTGGCTGGCGATGCGTTCCGCTTTCGGTGGCGGTATCTCCAGCAGAGCGCCCAGCTCCTCGAACGTGATGTTGTTGTACAACTTGCTGGCGGACAGTAGATTGTGCTCGAACACGGCCCGATCCAGTATTGACGAGCCGTCCAGTGTGCTCGCCTTCTGGTGTTGCTGCAGCAGAGCCTCGAACTCTTGCAGCTCCGATCGGCGAATAATACGATCGAGGTACATTTTCTCCAGAATCGAGTAGGCCGGTAGATGCTGGCAGCGTTCGTCCTTGAACAGGGTGGCCAACATGCGCGAACGTTGCTGTCCAGCCGAAGCGAGCACGGTGCAGATGAGTGCTTTCTTTAGTGCCGTCATGCGTTCGCCTTCGTCGACGATTGTACGGTAGGACAGCTCATTGTAGCGCTGGGCAGCTTCGATGAACTTGCGGCGGTAGTCGAGCACCCGGGCGTAACATACCTTGTACAGGATCTGCAATTTCTCGTCCTTGGTGTCGGCTTGCAAGATCGAGGCACGGTTGATGAAAGCCTCCGCCTGAACCGGATCTTCATCCTCTAGATACAAACGCGCGATTTTAAGGTATGTTTCCAGTTTATAGTCAAGCGGATAAGGTCTGCAAAAACAAAGCATGCTCTATCACAATCATAGCAGCCGACGTGTGGCTCACTCACTTTTGCCCAGTTTCCAGTGGAATACCACCAAGTACGTTGGCCGCTTCCTTCCAGTTCTGATTGCGCTCATAGATCTGTGCCAGATGTTGCCGAATGCAGGCGACCTGCTCCTCGAACGAAATCACACGCGGCTGCACTTTATCGAGCGTAAAGTGTGCCACGGATTGCGAGTTATCGTCCGGCAGCTTGGTGAGATGAGTGCTCACTTCCGAAAGCAGCTGCCTCGAGATCACCAAGCTAACATGCTCGTTCAGGACTACCACGGGAGGAGAAAAAAAAAAGCTTAAGCTATTGTGATCCCCACATTGTAGGTAAAAATATCCCCATTCATCTTACTTACTCGCTTCGATGAACAACTTCAGTGTTTCGACCAGCTCAATTCCGGTGTTGAGCAGGATTTGATCCAGCAACGAGCGATACTTGTCCACCTGCTCCTTGTGAATACCGGACGAGTTGGTGAGGGCCACCAGCTGGGTGCGGAGTGCATTTACCGAGATGGTCATTTCAGTCGTTTTCGTTCAAAAACGTACACTCAGATCTATAATTTCTAGCTCCCGTCCGTGTTGTCGAGCTGAACCGGAAAAATGGAATTTGTTTTGTTTCGTTTGATAGTTGTTAGTTGTCAAATAACCCTGGAAATCCCTTCAGAAATGGCAGCTCGTGTCATATCGCAGTTTTTTCTCTAGGCTGACGTTTCTAAAGGGTAGATTTTAAATTCAAAAAAA
>JXXA01015739.1:0-16424 GCA_000956255.1 Anopheles punctulatus
CCCCAGCTCCGGTGGCATCTAAAGCGGTCAAATGATATTATAAACCATATTTCATGAAAAAATAACAATGGCTAATCGTATTTCAATTCATCATTACAGTTAATAAACTCAAAAATTAGATTCTCGAAAAATTTGTCATCAACCTCATCAACCTGCTGTTCTTTTACTTTTAAAATTCATTTGAGATTATGGAACAGGGCTCCACAACATTCAAGACAACATAGTATAAAATATAAAGCCGGTAACAAAAAAAAACTGTGTGAGACATAGCCAACAAGCCTAAAGTGTGATGCAAATTCATTCCGACATCAGTGCAGATCAAATTTCGTTCTTTTCCGCTCTGGTTTTCCGTTACATACCAGCAGGTTGATGTGACTGACAGACCACCAGCATATCCTGTGCCTGTATTTTTTTAATATTCAAGCATCTCTGAACCGTATCAAATTTCTGCACGTTTGGTACTGGTTGCATAACGAATTATGATTTTTTTATTGAATGTTTTTAAAAACTGCTATTATAGAACGTTTGTAGATGTTTATAGAAAATAAAATTATTTTATTTTCTGGGAGAACATAAAAAATAGCTTTGAAAACCTGACAAATGTCTTCAACTATTTCCGTTACGGCACATTCCTGCGAGAAATCAAGACTAAATCTCGATCATCAAAAATCGATCCTAACACATAAAAAACGCCTGAAAACGTTACTCAAATGAAAATAGGTAGCACAAATTACATAATAAACAGCTTTTCTCTCGTATCCACAATGTCTGTCATTATGACAACTGACAATTGCAGGATGTCCTAACCCTTCCGTTAATTGAAAGTTCGACAGAGAAAAGTTGATGCCTGATGCCAAACATAAACATTCCATATGCTTTATTGTTTTGCCCATAAAAATAACACATGATCAATGTGTGGCCTTGGATTTGAATGACTTTCCTACGGGTTATGAGAAACATCGAAGGTAACATGTAAGCTGTAATGTAATTTTCGTACATATTGTATGAAAATTACATTTCTAATACTGAAAATTAAATCGTGCATTCATAACATCAACGCAAAATCACTTTTAGATATCTCATCCCAAGACCTCACAAGTATCCGAATTCATCAACTTCTGAGAACGATGCTCTTGCGCTTGCTATCTATATGGGGTACCATAAACCCAGGTCATAAGCAACACGAGTCGGAATCCAGTCTCTACAGTAATTTATGGCGTGGCGCTCATCCTGTGGCCCGAATCTACTGCATGGTGTGCACGTCCTCGACGGGGTAACGACACGCTATAGGTGCATTGCCTCCTCTGGAGCACCGGCAAAAAGGTTTTACGATCGGGGTCCCAAATATCGAAAAGCCATAAAAAAATTATCAAATCTCCGCTGCGCAGCAGAATTATGCAAGCGTCCCAAGTCACACATGCCAAAGTACCGCCAAAGACCGACACGAACCGATGGATAGATTGTCTTTTTTTTTGCGTGTCATATCCTTGAGCAATAGCGCGAACTCGGATGCACTTCACGGTGCATTTTGCACCTCCGAGCCGCCGATGCAATAAAACGGCAACACCTTCTCTGCCGAGTGTAGCTATAAACGCTATTATGCCATTACCGGCAATGGCAATATGGCTTTTTAACGAGAGGCAACAACTTTCCATCCGATAATTATCCCTTCACCTATACAAATAAAAGTTTCAAATGCAACAAAAACTGCTACTAGTTATATTACAAGCTCGTCGAAAAATCCTGCGCAGCAAAAGACCCCTGAAACAATTTTCCATTCCTCTTATGGATTTTCATACTTTTTTTTGCAAATCATGTAGCATCGTTAATATTTCCAACCATCGAGACCCGGCTCGGCATGTTGCTTTGGGACGATTCAGCGTACCGAAAAAAAAACCGAGCGGGAAGTTTAAAGAGAATCTATAGCTGTGTACCCCCTCTGATCTATCCGGCACCAAACGATTTGACCGTAGCCAGAGATCGATCTTGCAATTCGTTGAAAGTGCGTGACCAATTTGTGTTGGTGTGTATGATTTTTAAAACTCTGGAAACATCTTTTTTTCCATTCGTAGAACAAGCAAAACTCGCATTGGATACGGTACGGTGGTAAAAAAGAACAAATCACACTGCTACCCCAAAGAGCATAAGATGCTTTGGTTATAATTTGATGAAATTGCTTCTTAGCAACGATACACACTTGCCTCTATAATTGTGAAACGCTTTTTCTTTTCTTTTCTGCTGTCATGTAAGTGCTTTAACTTGCAAGATCAGACGCTTTCCTCTCGTGAAGCTGTTATAATGACCATTTCCATCTCTGCCACCGGTTGCACGGTAGGCTTCCAGACAGCGGAACGGTCCTTTTAATCCTCCGCAAAAGTCCCTCCACGTTCAAGTGCAGAAACGCAGCTTTTAATTACTATTTTCAACAGTGCTGGCCGGTCGATCTCACGCGCCAGAAGAAACCATACGCCGTATCGGATCCATTTTTAAAACCTCTGACCATGCGCACAAGTGCACACACCGGATACCTTTGCCAACACGCCAGGGTTTCCCCGTACCGACAAAACCCATCGATAAACATGATAAATGACTGTGCCAAAGAAGGACGTGCGGCGAGTGAAGCAAAACCTCGCCCAGGCTATTTAACGAAGGATAGCGCCGGGTTGGGAATGGTTTGCAAAAAAAAGACCATCCACCGACCGTTATCCTTACGCCGACGCATATCGGAACGTGTATCGCACACATGCTCACAAAGCGAACCCCAAGCGTTTTCTTTGCCGATATCAACCTTTCCCAGGACAAACAATTACTTTCCCAGCGATGCATAACATGCCCGTTGCACAGTTGCAAACCTATCCTTTTCGTTCCTTGTTTTTTTTTGCGTTTCCCAATACGAACTCCTCATCATCGACGGTTCGGGCATTGTGCACTTGTTGCACCGTTGCGACTGTCCCATCCCAGCATGGCACGAAATGTGAAAAATGACTTCCAGTTAATCATTGTTTTCAGTGCCACGGTCTTTGTAGAGCTCGTTGAAATAGCCGTTTTTTGTTGCGCTTAGTGATAGATAAACATTTACGAACCGAGGCAAAAGTTCCACACAAAGCAGAGCGCATGTCTCGGGTTTGAAACGGAGACATACTTATTGGCGCCACATAATTATCGCTGTAAAAAATTGCACAAAAGTAGAATCTGAAATGTAACCAGTTGTCACCTACCTTGTGCGATTTGATGCTGCTCCGTTTTCCTCCTCCTCCTGCTGGAGTTGCTGGTGCCACTGGTTGGTATCGTTGTCTTTGGTGTCACCGCCGACGTAGTCAAGATTTTGAAAGCGTTCGCAATGGTACGGAAGCCGCTCTTCGTTGGACGCACGCACGGTAGACGGTGTACGTGGTCGACTTTCATCCGCCTTTCGGTGCAATTCTCCTTCTGGGACTGAGAAGAGTAGAAATATAAATCATTGCTTGAACACGGTTTAATACTATTTACTGTCTAATTTAATGTTAACTTTGCTTCATTTGCTTGGCAGGAAAGTGGGTTCGTCAACATTTATATCACGCGTCTTTTGGACTTTTATGCCTTTTCAGTTTAAAAATCACACTCAATCGATCATAAATAAACGATATGTAACCGTGTAATCGTACCTCCATGGTCGTTGATAACCCCCAAAAGTTGAACATAATACATTTCATTCATGCATTAGCAGCTGTCAATATCTTATCTGGTTGCCAGTGAGATTAAATTTTTCAAGAACATCCATTTCCCAGCGACTGACTCAACTCAGCCCTAGTTTTCACCGCATTTTTCGGGGCGGAAGTTTCGATCGGACAAACTCAATCTGACATGGTGTTTATGGATTTGGAACGCCGAAAGATCAAAGAAAAACAGTGAGAATTCTAAAAGAAGGCGCAAGAAATGTTCTGCTTCAAAATTACACCTGGCCGGCAAGCGACCACAAATCCATCAACTCGATACAAAAAGAGATGCGCATTGAAATAATCACCACCTTGAGTGCGCCGGTAATGGTAAGCAAAGGAAAAAATGCACTTGATGCACTGTTTTTCTTTTCTTTCACCGCTCAGAAAAGGATGTAATATCTCAAGTGGTACTTTTTTTTGCTTCACACTTTGCTTTCAATCTACTT
Organism: Anopheles punctulatus; assembly: GCA_000956255.1. Taxonomy (NCBI): domain Eukaryota; kingdom Metazoa; phylum Arthropoda; class Insecta; order Diptera; family Culicidae; genus Anopheles; species Anopheles punctulatus. The sequence continues at coordinate 4,145 of JXXA01015739.1, forward strand.
CGTTTGTTCGTTACGCATCCATGCGTTCAACTTATTGACGGGTGTGCGGTACACCTCAAAACCAGATTAATTTCAATATTGCTTCGGACCACAACAGATTGGAAGATTCCCCACGTAAAGCTTATTTAACCGAGTCGGTTAACTGAAATCCCAACGCCGAAGAGTTTCCGACCCGCGTGTGTACCGAAATTCAACAACATATGAAACGAAATGTTCTCGCAAAATGAACACCATACAAGCGGCATTTCAGGCATTTCATCCCGAAAAGTGTCTACTTCCGATTACAAACCAACAATACAATCTTGCACACTTCCGCCCGTAACGTAGGCTGACGATGGCCTTTAACGCCAGGGATCAGATGCCGACAGCGTAAACGGAAGGAAACGGAGCTCAATCTATTCCCCGTGCATGTCTGTGCCATCACTTTCGATCCTTCCGTCGAAACGTCACGTCCCTAAGGAAGTGCGTCAAAGAGGAAGCAGAATATTTCATCCTTTAACCCTGCATACAATTAAACCATGCCAAAAGGCACTCGTCGTTTCAGTGATCTGACTGTAATAATTATTCTAGCAAACTAAGGCTCTGCTAGTCGTATAAAAAGGATCCCAAACGAAAAGAACATAACACACATATGTTCTTGGGTTGTACAACACGTGCTTCTATGGTTTGCAGACAACCTAAGAACATTCGGATTTGCAAAGTTTGAACTTCAATAAATGGAACTGCAATAAAAAAGTAAACACTTGACGGAAGGCACAGCCGTCCGTAAAAACTCATCGAGGTTCGCACTTAACAATCGAAAGCTAAACAAACTAATTCATAGCGAGTGAAGAAAAAAAACACACACACACACACAAAAACGCACATCACACACTCTTGGACCGTTTTCTCTCTCTCTCTTCCTTACGATGATGCAGCCTACGTGAGGGCACACGCGTGTCATAAAATAGTTCCAAATATTCTCTCCACGCAACACACGGCCGCCTCGCCCCCAGACGCTACACATTTCCATAAGAATTTGAACGAAGCTTCCGGTTAAGGGCTGCGGCCGTCATCATGTTTGAACACGTGCGCAGCGCACAAAAAGTACAATCCCTCGCATCGCGCCCCGACTACAGACAATGCCCTCCAGAAATGCCCACCGTCTTCCAAAACCCATCCCCTGCCTGGCGTAAGGTTAGACACGACGAAACGTATAAGAAAGCGCACAACGGCTACTGTCGGTGTGGGTGTCCTTTGAACCGTGCAAATAACCCCGTGAACCGCGTTGCATCGTTCCAGTGTACCAAGGCGGTCGCAAGCCTTGGTTTGGTAGCGCAGGAGCGCGAACAGGAACTGCGCAGCGGTGAGTTGAACGTCGAAATTGCCAGAGTTCGTATTCCCGCACACGATTCGGGGTTGAGATTCCTGCGAGCCGAAGGGCCGCACAAGAAAGATCCCGGAAACAAATCAAGCCACCGCCAAACGCTACCCCCGCCGAAGGTGGACATCGAAGTGGGCAGGAAAGAAAAACCGTTGGGTAGCCAGGCGACCGTTGCACCTGTTGTATGTAGCGTGCCGCCCTACACCGCGGTCGGGTTCATTACACCGTTCTGCTGGTTCCTTTTCCGAACCAGCCCGGGCACACTTCTTCACACTTCCGTGCACAATTCCGGTAAGGCTATTTCCATTTTTTCCCTCGTCAAACCGCGCCTGCGCGGAGGAATACGGAGAAATGTGCTCCAGTCGTACTCAGGTACTTCAGTGTTTGTTTCTGTGGTGCTATCTCACTATGGGAATAGTGAAACGACCTGTTGGGTCAAGTCGTCCCACAAGGTGGATGACGGACAAACAAAATGCGCGCTTACACCAAAACCTAACCTAAGAAGCAACCCGGAGCTAGGAGTCTTATATTCTAGTCGACCATAGCAGCTCAGCCGTAGGGGTCAGCTCTAGCTGCAGCGAGTAATTATTGCAGCAGGTTCCACGCACAGTTCTGTAATACGCTCCTTGGAAACTTGTCAAGCGAAACGGGAAGGAAACATAGCGAAAGTGCGTTACACGCTCGGACGACCGTCGAGCCGATGCCTGCGCAAACGTTCGTCAACTGAAGCACTGGACGCTTCCACGGGCGAGTCAATAGACACTTGTACCGGTGGTTAAAAGATTTTACACGCACCTCACCTCAAATCGTGTGTAACTTCCTGCGCAGGAAAAGCGACCGTTAAAACGTGACGCGATATTGCGCAACGCGCTATGATACATGAGTCTAAACACTCTATACAAACACCGAACTAAAATTGATACTTGAGCTATACTTGAAGTCGTGCGTATCAAAAGCAAACAATCAAATCCACGCTTCATTTCCGGTCCGGAATGTAGCATCAATGTCTCATTCTGTACCATGGACATCGCCAAATCGAACATCAACGAGTAAATATTGATTTCGCATGAATCGATCTTCAATCAAAGCAGGCAGGAATTGAATGCGTACACGCTTCGGAGGGCTACAAATCGAATATCGTTGGAATGTGAAAATGCCAAAAATAGAAGTGTGAGAAATTCGTATAAGAAAATCGAATTTGCAGTATGCCCCATATCAATCCGGGCGTTGTTGATAAAATGTGACTCGATGTTTTGTCCCACGACAAGCATTACACAGTTTTTATTGAACAGCCGAGAAAAAAACATCAAGCAAACTCCAGAATCAGTAGCAGTAAAAAGTTCACCGGAAACTTAATCTAGCGTGTGTTATCATCGTGTTAGTTCAAAAATCCGGTCCTATCTAATCTATATAAATGAGAAGAAACGGCGCAAAGCCAACGTTCGGCTACGTCCGGCTGTTAGAGTTACTTTGAACAAACCCCTACATTCTCGACATAGTCCAGTAATCGAAATACGTTAGACTATGGACATTTTTTTATTCCTACAACACTTCCTCCCCAGCGCATCAATCACTGCATAAACTCCGTTTCTGAATGCCCGATGCATTCTTTTGGGACGAACTGGACTCGTCAAACCGGACTCGAACTGGGCCCCCCGGACGTATTTCACCACGATCACGTTATAACTGTCCTCACCATACTCGATGCCCGTTTCTTGAGAAATGCGTCAGCACAATATGCAGAATAGATGTCACGTCACGGCAAAGGTCAATATGATCGCTTAATCAAAACTAGTTCAAGCAGAAGCAGAGGCGCCCGACGTCCAGCGCCGGATGGTGAAGCTCCAGCGAAAGGACATTTGAATTATCCGTGGCAAATCTAATAAGTCTCCGCATTGTTCTCCCGACACAGGCACTCCTGGGCAAAACGGGCAAAAACAATGACCGAAGATGACCATCTCGGTACCGAGTGCAACATCCAAACAAACAACCTGAAGAACCAGTTAACCTCTTGCGCAGCCCGACTGAGTGCCGTGTGGCAATCGAAAGGTTGGCTTGGTTCAGCGCCGTCCGGCAAGTACGTGCACGTTCACCGTTTCCCTTATCAACGTCTATCGGGAGAAGCGTATTAGTGAGTGCGTTTTTTTTTTTTACAAGGATCTTCTCGCCTTCTCTGATTGCGTAATCTTAAAGCCGCCTCGCAGCATCAACCCCACCCAACCGATGCAAAAGCATCAACTCGTCCCGATTCGTCAGCGCTGTCACGAAAAACAAAGCACATCCATATTGTCCCTTGGCCCTAAAACAAACAAAACTGACGGTACGACCATCCACCCGGGCTGGCCGGTCGAAGACGATTATTTTAATTCCATATATTTTAATTTATGCATCACTCCGTCCTCCCGGGGGCCAGCTTGTAAAGTACAGGGCGGCCACTCGCCATACAACAGGAAAAACCGGGCACGAGCACAACAAATCCCAAATCGTTGAGGATTGCTTTTTTCGATTTTCGAAAGCGTTGTTTTTTTTTGTATATAAACTTATAAAAAATCGTGTCCTTAACATCAACCGCACAACCCGGCATTCTGGATGAAGCTGGCATAGAAAAAAAAAACACCACCACACGCACTAGCAAGGCATAGGAAGCGCTCGTGATTAATCTTTTACCAACGGTTTTGGTTGCGGATGCGAAGAAAAAAATGCATTCCTAAAACTGGTATCATCAAATTGTCAACTATCACCAACTGCGTGTGCATTACGAACATTCGGAATATGCTCAGTTTCATCCAGTTTTTTCCGTGATGCACACAACCATTAACGTGCTCGACTTTTCTCATGGATAAAATCATAAAAAATGCAATCATTACCTTTAAAAGAAAAAAAAACTTCATACCCTAAAAGGAAGCTCTTCCCCCATATTCGAGAAAACAGTACCGACTCGATTTAATTATGCATGAAGTCGGGCACGGTGACAAAACTGTTTTCCTTCCGGGTGTGCCGCTCTCAAACGCGCCAGGAAAATCCAAACACTCACATAACGGCTGCATAGATTTTTTGTGTCCTCTTTAACTTTCATTTCATTAATGCATGCTCAAGACGGTTGCATTGTGCTCGGGCCGTATCATAAACGCTTTTTTTCGACGGCCGCTTAAGATAGCGCTTATGATAATGTTATCAATATTCTAAGCACACGGTCTCCATTATAACTTGCACGATACTAATAAATTTTACTAAATAAAAAAACGCGGAACAAACTGTCTTTGTCTGTGTCTGTGTGCGCGCGAGCGCTTGTAAGGCTGAGCTGCACGGAACAGCAGGCGGGTTTGGTTAAAACGTTCAAAACCAAATTACATTACACCGCGCGAAACAATTCGCTTCTATGGTAAGAGATATCGCTAGCGGAAAGCAAACGTGATCTTACCAACACTAACCAACAAAAAAAAAACTCAGGGGTGCCACGGGCACCGGAGGGTAACACAGCTCGACATTAACGCTGCCTTCTTTGCGTTACCAAGAGGATGGAATCTCTTCCTCAAATCAACGTTACACCGAGAGTCTAGAATATCAGGGGTAGGGTTTTTTTTTTTCTTGTGCCTTTGTTCTTGCTCTGTTCCTTCCTACAATGAAGCGCATTTTCATTACGACCGTCTTGTCACTTTCCAGACACTCCTTTGTAAACCGGCACAGTGCATAAACAATCTTTCTTTACGATATTACCTTTTTCCCCTGCTGCAATCAAAATCTTACAGCGTCGCAATCATCGGAATGAACACTATAAATTTCCCAAACCCAACACAAACGATTTCCTTGTATTCCTAAGCGCACTGTGTGCGCTTCTCTCGTACACGAACCTACAAAACCAAAAGATAAGCATAAGGCTAGAAAAACAGATCAGAAAATCGCACACCAATTGTCGGGAGGAAGATGCTCTCTCGGGCTCTTTTAATGGCATTAAATTACTCTTCTTTTTCATTCCAAACAATTATACATCTGATTGAATCGACTCCGAAACATTGTTGCAATCATAAATCCTCCCATGATGTTTTCCGTAGCAAAGCCTTTCGCGTATAGAAGCCGCTTGGCAATGCTAAACAAGAATCAACGAATATGCGCACAATTGCATCACTCATAGGACGAGGGGGCGAAGGTTAACACCACCGACGGTTCAGCAAAAATCATGCCTAATATATTATTCCACTGCCGAAGGTTATCAAGATAGTCGTGGTAGCCAGACGTGAGTACCGACGGTTGCATTTCATCCACCGTTGGTTGGATTAGAACGAACCACCGGAAGGCGCAGCAGGCGCACCACCATCGCCCACCAAACAGACCGCACAATTCGTGGTTCACACTTTCTTATCGTTGCTGAATGGGAAGAAAGAAAGCGGTACGCGTGCTGCAGCTTATGAATGGGGCAGCCGTTCGAACCGTCCTGGCTGCTTATCAGTCGAAGGAGACGTCGCCAATGCAGAAGGCGAATTTCCGTTGGAATTGACCTACAAACGTGCGGTAAACATTGAGTTAGAATTCGTGCTAATCTGTATCGCACAGCCGGCGTCAGGCGGGCAGCTGATAGCGAACGAACGGTAATGATGTCATCCAATCTCTATTGCTTATCTGACCGTGATGAGATATGCAGAACAGTGTTTATGTTGCATTATTATAAGAAAGCACAGGAGCTGCCCTGGATGATGATGAACCCGCCCTATATCTCTGTAATGAAAAGCAATAGCTTTTAAAGAATTCCGATCTAGTTTGTAGACTAGACTAGACAACTATATTCTGTATCGGTTTCAAACCGACACTGATGTTTTGTTTATAGCATGCGCAAATGTCAAAGCTATGTAATAAAAACAATTTAAAACAATTACCAAAAGTAGTACTGTTGCAATTATCTGTCAAAATACTGTTCCAACAAAACCCAACGGTCACATACTCATGTTACACGTTATTGCACCTTAACTAATCCCTTTTTGCTTCTGGAATTGAAAAAGTAGACTTCTCGCACCTTCACACAATGCGAAGACCAAACGCCTCAACGCCGTATTCACTCGCCGAGAGGTGTAAAAAAGGGAGTCTCCACTCTATTGCGATCAAATAATATACTGCATATTCATATTTCAATCACCACCTCGCAAACCTTTCCTCCGAAAATCCCGTCAAAGAATAGACAGTACCATTCACGCATGACAGATTCACTTCACGGGCGAGTGCCGCCTTTACCCACTGTCCATCACGGATGGGACGAAATGTACACCCGAGATCCCGTCTGCTACACTCTTTCGGCAAGCGCTTATCCTACTGACCGGCCGGAATGTTCCACGGACGATCCGCGGACAAAAGCCATCCAGTCTAACACAGGCCACCATCGGACGCGTAAAGCCCGCGTAATAGACTATGCAAACAGCTCCTCGCGCTGCTCTTGCCGCGAGTCAAGTAGGTTCACATTTCTTTGCCCAACGTCACCAGACATAAGGACGTGACCACTGCCTGACCAGTAATATGGCCGAGAACAAGCCCGCAGCGCCCTACGGGTCAGGTCCGTTTAATTATGCATTAATTTCCGCAGATGACCAGCGGTGTAGGCCCATTGCATTACATGAGATCACACTCGCGGGTAAATAAATCGTAAAAGAAACAGTAAGACACCGCGGAAGAATGGAAGAAAGGGCCAAGATAACACACGGGGTGGTCAAGCCAATCCCGGGGCGATGAAAAAAAACAATGGAAGAAAGTTCGTTTGTTTTACGCTTGAGGGCACCCCGAGCCCGCTCGGTTCGCGAGACCGTTGCCAGGCATTACCGTAAAACCAAAGATTGAAGTGGCCAGTCAAGGGTTTTGGGTCTCAGGGGCAACCAATATCATATCCTTCCTGGAGCGCTACCATCCCGATAGGCGAAAGAAACCGGTAAGGGTCACTGACTTACACCGACGTTACGCTGACCTTTCCGTCGATGTCCCGCGAGCGATTCTACATTCCCTGTAAGGGAAACCTTTTCCCCTTTCGGGGCTCGCGAGGTCCTCGCGGTCAGTTTCTCGCGAGACGCGATCGCAACCCACATTGTTCCTCAAGATTACGGTTTATTTTGATTAGCAATAAAAATAAATCACAGCTCCCGGCTCTCGCGCAGAGGGTTTCGTGCGTGGAACCCTCGTGGGACTCATCAGATCTTATGCTGCTGTCCAGCTGCAAGGGATCTTGCACAACAACAAAAAAAGCGCGCAAGGGTTCGCGTATCGTTTGAAGAGGTGGCTAGTACAGCGCACGCAATGGCATCATTACTAAACTCTGTGCGCGGACAGTTCCCAGGTAATTTGCTGAAGCAAAGTAGGGTATCCCTTCAAGCTCAACGAGAGCACTCCACATCTTAGCGTATGCATACCGTCCCGGTAACGACCGGCCCCGAACGGAACCTTATCCTCGTTGCGTCCAGCTGCATCCCACAGTCGCATCCCTGGGAGAGGAAGAGCCAGAGAGCTGAATTGATAATTTATGTCTTATCGCATTCCGCACGCTCATCATCATCTCGCAGGATCTCGCGCGCCGACAAATCTCCCTTTCCCCGACAGCGCACCGAATCGATCCGAGAAAATCGCGCAAAGACAACGATCCTAATTGTGCAACTAATCCAAACAGGCGCTCGGGGGTCTCCCGTGTTGTTGCGTGTCTCGCTTACACCTCCGGTGATGGAACTCTTCCATTTCACACGGCCGCACACAAGCCGGAATCTTATCGAAGTGAAAATTCGCTCCGTAACGGTTCCTCTCGAATTGCCGTTGGATTTCCCTTTCCACTCCGGTATGGGATGCATTTTTTGCTTCCTCCTCCTTCTCCTCGCATCCGATCGGGAGATACATACATCTCCCGGGTCCTGTTTTAGGAGGACGGAGTCCTAGTTCACCGACCTGCACCGCTTCTCAGGTAAACGAACTCCCTGAGCAACCGAAGCTCAAATTCGTTTCACCGTACAAGGCTCATCGTCGTCAGAGGAACCTCCGATTGACGTTTGATAAATCATTGATCCCGATGTGATCATCCCTTCGCTGCCGTGTACGAAGACGAGGCCGCTTCTCCCGATGCCATTCCTTCTTCCTCCGGTGCGGCAGCCGCAATAGCAGCAACTCAGGCTACAAAAACCAAGAAATTAATGTCCTATTCACTTCATCAATAATAGCAACAAGCCAAAATGAATCCGTCCCGAGGGTTGAGAATCTGCCACCGAAACTAAGCAAATCCAAGACGCTAGCGAGCGAAGGTGAAGCGAAGGTGATATTTTGCGCAGCTTCTACAGAACACTATTGCTAGGGTACCACGGCACAGGCATTTCGCAGTCTTGCATCTGCCGTGGGCTGGTAAAACAACAGGCACGCAATTCGATGCATTGGCGTCAATGCAGCTGCATCGACATCTACTGCTACTGTTTTGACTTTTGATTTTTCACAAGCAACGCAACAGACTAGCATGGGAATATCTACGAGTTATTTCTAAATTAATGCACATGCCATCCTTAAAAAAGACACCGTCAAATTTCCATACATTCACGAGAGTGCTGCTGCTGACGGGCGTGATTTTCCACACGCAAATCTTGCCATTCTTTCGCCAATGCAAACGTCTAATCGCATCTAATCATCATTCCCTAGTCCACGGCGGATCCCTCGGTTAATTTGCTGCCATTGTTCGGGCTTGCATAAACGCGGTGCACAAGGCAAGGCATTAGCATAGTCACACCCAGTGCGATGCCATTCTAGCGTTTTATCACACCAATCCTTCGCACCTTTCTGGCGGCAAAAAAAGAAAGAAATTGCACCCAGGCTCAGGACATTCCTACGGCTTCTTTAGTGCGGCGGATCTCCATTCATCCGCAACCATTGTTTGGTTGCAATTTCCATGTTTTTGTGCACTATCCTTTGCTGCACCCTATGAAATTTCGCGCCCAAAAAAAAAAAAACTTGCAGCCTGCTATCTCTCTAATCGATATTCGGTGGGATTAATTACGGCCAATAAATTAAGGGTTGTACAAATGTGCACAAAGAGCGTCGATAATTTATTCATACCGTGATTCGCTATCAACGAATGCAAAGCAGCAGTACACTTAAGGATTTGGGCAGGGAAACCGGGTTGCATCCAAAGCACGCACCCTAAGGGAAGTGAAATTCCAACGCATCTTTTACTTTCGCAGAACAACACTTTCTTCCCTTCCCGTTTCAGGCCACGGTTTCATTGCGAATTCGATCTCGCAAAACGGACTAGAAGGGTAGAATGTCTCGATCAAGGAAAACGACGATCCGAAAGGGGACGATGCACCCTGAAGGGAAATTAATCGAACGCGGAGAGAAATTTGCTCCTGTGGTGTGCTTTATCCCTTAGTTGGCCTATCTGGTGCCCGGAGCAATAGTGGTAAAAACAATCGCAAAAGTATGTGTGCAGTTTTTACAAAAATATTTACAAAACTAAACTTGCCCCCGACGATATTTTTACACAAATGAAACTTGAAAGTGTCAAGCATCAAGCATGGCTTGAGGCAAAAAAAAATCCATTTCACCGTTCCTCCCCCCATTCGAAACAACATTTTATTCTTCTTCTAATCTAAATCGTTTCTCAGACAGTTAGCTATTTCACATCCCGCCGTTTGCAGAATATACGTTACCGTCATAATTGTTATATGTTATCTAACCAGCACGAAAATGACTTCATCGAACCTAAGGAGAAGCCACAGATAAAAGCATTCCACAGCGAGTTCAAGACCCTTCCAAACCCCAAACAAACCGAAACTGCAAACAAAAAACAATCACAGGCTGCATTCGAAAAAAAAAAACGATAGCAAACCTTTCACTAACAGAAACATTAATATGCAACTAATTAAGTTTAATGAGAGCTCACCGCAACGTTCTCACGCAGAACGCTGAGAGGTTTCTGCAGCAAATAGAAGAAAGCAACGAAAAAATACAACCCAGATCCCAAAGCTTTTTTATGCAAAGGATGCAATAACCATAACTTTCCGCATTACTATTAACGCAGACGTCTTCACCGGCGCAGGATTGTTCTGCATTTAAATTGCGCCTTCCGCCTTCTGCGCTTCTGGCACCACCTGGCCACTGCAGCAGCAACAGCACCACCATCGGCACCTCTCGCTATGTGTGTAGCAAATTTAAGGCGCTCGAGTTTTTAATTGTCCCTCACCAATCTTCTATCACCGACGGCAACTGGGGTGGGCAAACGGCGAACGATATCGAAATCAATCCCGTTTGTTTTGTTTTTTTTTTTTGCTCCAGCCTGTTGTTTTGTGTTTTATCACACCCGATTTCTTTTCGATCGGCTTTTTTTGCAGCGACAGCCGCAGCCGCAGCAGCCCATTTCCGTTGAAGCCCACTGCAACATCGTCAAGCGCAGTTCATTAACTTCTGGAGGCATAGAATCGCGCGGGATTCTTTTGCTGTTTGCTACTAACAATGTCATTGACTTCCACCAGCTCAAGATGTATCAACGTTTTGTGTGTGTTTTATGTTTTTTTTTTTTTGTTCCAATATGAAACATTTTTGGGTTCAACGAAAAATACCACCAACAGGACAAAGCAGCAGCAATGACCAAAAAAAAAACAAGAATCTCAAACAGAAACGTTTCTTTCGGTTATCGTTACCGTGTGTGTTAGGGTGTCCGTTGCCTAGACACTTTTTATTTCCTCCCCAATATTTGAAAATCGAACGTATATCGATACTGTTTCGGGAACGTTTCCCTCCGCACGATCTGCAGCTGCAACGGCAACCCCCGTCTACGGTAACAATTTTTCCGCTGTTCCATCATGCACTTCGGCCCCTTCTTACATGCTTGTTCGGCAAGGAAATTCTACTTGCGTTCCGGTTCGATTTTACCAATCTTTGATTGGAAGCCAATCACCACACGATCGCTCAAGAGATGCCGCAGTGTTGCACAACGGAAACACTTTCCGGTGCGAGAAACAAACCAAAACAAGCATCGGAGCTGTGTTTGCCCGATGGCAACAGTTCGGCAACACATCCACCGTGCCATCCGTCTCAACATGTTTCGAAATTTAATTAAACAATGGCAGCACGCTGAGCGAGATCACTCACCGATCGCACGACCACCATCCGGGTGTGTGTATGCATTATTTCCCTCGCAAACGTCTGCAAGCAACTGCACTCGTTTTCTCGCCTAGCACATCTCGGTAATGCTATGCACAACAAAAATATTAACATGATGTGGTACACACCCTTCCTACACACAGCGCCTTACGAGTATGCTGGGCAGTTCACCCTGGCAGGAGTGACGGTTTCGGTTTCCTGCTTCCTCCCAGCGCTTTGGGTTGGTGAGTTATTACCATTACCCCGTCGTACTACAGCCGGGTTCGAGGCTATAATGTTTGAAGACATTTTTCCCCCGAGCTCCCGTGATTTGACATCCATCGACAACAGTCGCAATGGCTTGTCGTCTCGAGAAACGAACAGGGCGAACAGGGCGAACAGGGCGAACAGGACGGACGACGGATCAAACCCGAGTGCAGGGAGCCCGAAACGCCTGAGCGACAGTCTTGAGAAATGAGAAATCCCTCGGAAGGAACGGGAGATTTATTTCCGATTTATTACTATTACCTTTTACCATTACCTTCCGGAAGAAGAAAGTTTTTGAGCGCAGGGATAGCCGGGATTAAAAACGGCTTCGAGGGCACGGTAAACGGGTGTGAAGCGCGGAAGAAGAGCGGCGACGGATGAAGAAAACACCGGTTTGTCGAATTCTGTGATGTGGTACGGGGGGAGAGAGCTACGGGAACCGGAGACTAATTTCGGTCGCCCGAGGAGCCGGTCGGACAATTTTTTGGAGGGAATAGTTTAGTTTCCCCTGATTTTCGGTTCTCATCGAACCGTGTTGGGACAAATTATTTTACACATTGTGAAAAGTTT
>JXXA01015740.1:0-20282 GCA_000956255.1 Anopheles punctulatus
TAAAACACGTGACCTAACTATCTCCGTAAAACGTACTCCGACTGGAAAAAGCTCCTGTGAGAAGCTCACAAAGAAGCAACACAAGCAGCGTAAATAATACAAATAAAAAAAACACCCAATGCTCGAGCGAAAAATTTGTTATCAGCAGACGTGCAGCAGAACGAACAAAATGGCGCCCGGCAGTGCTTCGTTTTGCTCCCGGGGTTTCTCGTGTGCTTTCTTCCTGTTCTTCGCTACGGGCAGATCTTTTCTCGTGCAGCCCATGCAGTTGGCGTCCGCCATTTTAAAGCGTGTGGTTTTTTTTGTTTTTTGTTGTGTTGCGCTCTTCTGCACCTTGCTTTGCTTTCTGTGTGTTGCTGCCGTCCCGTGCGCCTTCCATCTTTACAGAGACCCCTTGCGGTAGAGGAGGGAAAAGAGAGACCACTAGTTGAAGCGATAAAGAGCGCCGGGCGAAGATTTGTGCGCGAGTGAGTGAGTGAGCGCCACGAAACGAGATCTTTTTTTTTATTGTTGCATGCTGGCCTGCCCGGTCACGGCCATCGCGCTGGCCGATCCAGCACTCGTGCAAGAGCCTTGACCGAAGACGACGACGACCGCGTTCGCGTCTCGAAGGCGTTACTCTCGGTCGCTTCTCTCGGGCCCGCGTGCGTGTCAGCCCAATCGGAGCGTAAGTCCACGACTCGGCCCGCGAGCTACACCGAGGAGCCGAAACCGAAAGCAAACAAAATAAGAAAGAAAAAAAAACACCCCCAGCACCGATGTGGAGCCCAACGACGAAGGCGAACGGGCGCGATTACGTTTGGGTCGTCCAACCCAGCCCCAGCAGCGAGCGCGAGAGCAGGACACCAGGCGCGAGCAAGCGTGCGAGAGCGAGCGCAGAGCATGTGCTGCTTCTGGTGGGGAAGCTGCGGGCGAAAAAGAGACCACCCAACCGTCCGAAGCTAGCGTGGCAGCACGGAAAGCAACCATTGCCGCGCCAACCGAGTGCATGTGTAGGATGCAGAGGACGGGAGCAACAAACAACAAAAAGTACAACCACACGACACTTGTAATAAGGGCCTCCAGCGCACCCGCGCACACAAAGCAGGCGAGAAGATTTTTATCACGCGAAAAAGGATGCGTCGCAATAAGGAAATGATGGATAATAAATTTCCACACGATGCGCCCCGCGGCCCGCGAGTTAGGTGTAGTTTTGAATTCTCCGGGTAGTTAATTAAGGGCCGAGAATGTATTGTTTGCAGTGAGGCTCTTTTTCCGCTGCTTCTGGCGTTGGGCTGGAGTCGCTGTCGTTTCGACGCATATTTGGATGTAATGCGTTCTTCTTTTTACCCAGCACACAAACATTCCTGTCATTAATCTTTTGTACACCGAAACTAAAAGACTGTTTCTAGACGTTCTCGAACTTTTTTCAAATTTTTATTGAGTGAAAAAATCTAGTTAACATGCTAGCTATAAGCAGGATTTCGTTGCCACTATTTAGCCAGGCTTCGACACCGTGAAAATGATTTAGAGGCTCTAGTTTGTGGTTTGATTCAAGATAGTCCATTTTTTAAATGTATAACTTAAACATCATCTAGTCAGACATTAATAAAGCTCAAGATTTTGACGTTTAACTGCACATAAAGAACGTTACATAGTATACACTTGCTACCAAACCAGTTTTTATTCTAGATTTAGTTTTGTTTTCAATTTGTTTCATTTCTCATGATCAAAAAAGTGTAAGATGTTTAGGGTTATTGTTTACTAGGAGATTCAAAATATCCGAGAAGTCAGAAATAAGGAGCCTTTTAAGATTCCGATCTAAACCTAGACGATTCCTGACTTTTTTATGTGAAACATTGAAGATATTCTAGCTATACTAGCATATAAATTTAAAAGTGAATAAATATAAATCATTTGAAGATGAAGCACACGACCAGCTCTAGAATCTCTTTCAGCGGATCGTCACGCACCAAAAAAGTCGTCAAAATCGTGTTCTTTTTCTCGCTCCCGCACAACAATGCTCGAACGGACCGACGCGCAAAATCAATCTTTAATCGACCGTCCGTGGCGACCTGCCAGGCGCACATCATTGTGCGTAAGGTTGAGTGATTTTTAATTAATTTAAATTAATCAATGTCTCCGGCCTGACACTTTCAAGCAGCTGCTACTCGGAATCGAGCGTGGTGCGGTGGATGGGGCCTGGCTGTATGCCTTCTGCTTCCTTTTCCGGAACAGGTAGAACGGTGCTTGTAGTGACTCGTTGATTTGCACAGATATCGGCAGACCCGGATTAATTTCACGTATGACCTACAGCCGAATCTACAGCCGTTCCAAGCAGGAGCAGCTCTCCGGTCACCGCTCACAAGTTGCGAGCTCTCCCGCTGCTGCCCAGCCCGGCAAGCACCAGCACCCTACCCGGATGAGTTGGCACAAACTCGGATTTGAAAGCTCATCAATGGCGGAAAAAAGGGAAGACCTTTAAAAAAAAAAACGGGGCAAAAATGTGCGGAGTTTCTCGGATGCGCGCGGGCCCGCGGGCGATTTTTCTTTCCCGCGGAAAGCGGAATGAACATGAAAAATTACTTTCCCCGAGCGGCCAGACCGACGAAAAGACCAACATAAAAATGGGAAGAAAAAAATCGCTCACTTCATTCCTTTCGGTGGAATTAAATCGGGAAGGAAGCTGCCAAACAGCGGAAAGCGGCGGGAGATGATCTGCAGGAGGATGGGAAGAAAAGAAATGTGCAACACTCAAAATTGATTTCGTTCGAGCTGCTGGGTGCTCGGGCGCGGGAAGTAATTAATCGTGAGCTCTCGGCTTGGAAAGTGCAAAACAAGCAACAAAAAATTTCTATAAAAAATAAAACATCGAAATAAGTTGGACGGCAGCCTGGCACGGGGCTGTCAATGAGATTTGAATTTTGCCCTCTTTAAATACGCTCATCATCCCGGAAGTAAGGCAGAGGGATGCGAATGAACAATCCCGGCCTGCGCCCAGTGCGATCACTCCACAAAAGCATCCCCGCTCAACAGGTGAGAACGCATCACGCGAATGTCAAGCTAACCGCACGAAAATCACATCGTACGTTTCGTTATTTTTTTTCTCGCAATTTTATTGAATAAACCTGCTTCCCCAGCCGAAGGGTACCTACCTGAAGCAGCCCGGTCAGCGAGCGTGGGAATAGGGTGAATCGCACTAGGTGAGCTATCTTGTCTAGGGCAAGTCCCCTATACATCGCTCGAGTTGCGTGACATACGATGCCGCTGACAGTAAACAGAAGACTCGTAATGCGCCGTTTGATAGAATAATGAGCTGGGACAGAAGTCACTGCTTGGAGTTGGTTTAAAAAACGGACATATATGTTGTAAAAAAAAAGGTTTCGCACGCAAAAAAAAAAGAAATCCACAACTTTGCTGCACAAGTTGCAGCTCCGAAAACGCACGCAGACGCTGCTTAAGCGCTGCCTAGGGGCTCCCGGGCGCACAGCGGAGCGATATTAATCACCGTGTCGGACTTTGTTGGAACGAGAAAACAAAACGATTTCTGCCAGTGTCCATCAAAACGTCAAATGCGCATTTGAACGAAACGCACGTGTCCCCACCCTCCCACAACAGTGCCGCTCCCACCACCACAACAAATCGTTCGAAAAAACGCACGACGTACGCGTTCCGGCCTGCCAGACGCTGCTGAAAGCCTACGCTGCGATGGGGAAATTCTACCGTAAATTAGTGCCGAGGTCAGCGGCATGACAGCCGTGTATTAATTTTGTTATTGTTCTTGCTGTCTCGGGGGGGGGGGGGGAGGGGGTTTCTTTTCGTTTAGATTTTGTTTAATGGCTGCTTTAAGATCTCTTCATCGTGTTGGCCTACCGGCGGAGCGAAAGAATTAAAACAGCAACAACAAAAAAAACAGCAAACAAACACGCACCCGCGGTGATGCCGACTGTGATGTGCCGTCATCGACCAAACATGACTCACATGGGGCAGTCGGTGGGGTGGGAGGGACAAAAAAAACCGGATAGAAGGAAACTCACCCTCCCCGGCCGCCGGTACTTACCCCGTTTTTACGTCTTATTTTCCATTCGTTTCCGGTCGGTGCGGTGCGGCGCGGGAAGGTGGTTCGCGGCTGCGGATGCGTGCACACTTCACGTACGAACGTTGCGAATTAATATCACAAATATGTTATTTTACTTTTTATTAAAATTCATAACCGGTTACATACAATAGTGATTTTTGTGTGTGTGTTTTTTTTTTAAGTTTTAGTTTTTGTGTTTTGTTGTTGCTTGTTTTGCATTAGTGTCGGGTTCTGAGTGTACCATTTATTTACCTCACCTCATATTATCTCGTTTCTGTTCTGCTGCTTGCTCGGGAATGGGTGTGTTTTCTGCGGCTTTCCTTTTACATTTTCGCTCTCGTAAAGGTTCTACTGCCATGCTATGCTGTGTTGCTGTTTTTTTTGTTTTACTTCGTTAATGTTTAGTTTCGTTTCGTTTTTTTGTTTTGTTTTTACAATTCTGCTAGTGTTGCTGCCTGTTGCTTTTTTTATTGTATGATGCACCTTTACACCACCATGCAAGCGTAACAAACGAAATCAGAACCCTTCTTTCGTGCCCACCCGCTGCAGCATCGCCCTGCTTTACCTTCGCGCCCAACCAACAGACGGATGATGCGTTCGATTTCGGTAAATAATGATGAATTACTTGCCCCCGGTGGTACCCTTTTGCGGACCACCCCGGCAACCGTTCAATGCATTGCAAAGTGTTAAACGTTACACAATTATATTAAAATATAAGTCGTACAGCACATTTGACTAGGTAAAAACCACCTTTGCACCAATTCCATTCAGTTTAAAGGTTGTTTCGCAATATATATATATTTAGATAATAATTGTCTTGTCGTACACGCTACTGTTGCTGCTCCTCCGTGCAGGCCCTCGTGATCGTGACAGCTGTCATCGTGTTGGTTGTCCACCGGCCTCCTTCGTATTGTTTTTTCATCTTCTTCTTTTTTTGTTTTGTTTTTACTTACATTAGTATCCACTGTGTTTGGTTTTTAATTTCGTGTTTGCATTTGCACATTTGCCCGTAAACCACATTTACTTTCAAGGGACGAACAGAAACGAAAACTAGAACACACCTGCGTCACACCGCCGTCGCACTACCAAGTCAATCGTACATAATAATAATACTAGCACTATTTAAACCACGTGTTGAGGGTGGGGCTGGATGGGGAGGGAGCGTTGGTTTTGGATAGGAGTGGATAGGAGTGCCGGAGACTTAGCGTGGGGAATGTAAAACACGCTTTTCAACCTGTACACGTCAAGTTGTATGCTAAAAGTTAGGTTGTTATATTTATATATCGACACTTGTTTTTTTTTCCTGACCCAATCGGAAGCCGCCAAGCTGCCGAAGCGCTCGTTCAGCGCCTGATCAGCCCGACACCTAAGGTCGCTCTCGACTGCCCTGTTTCAGGTGCTGTACGGCTATGTGTTCGACGACGCTAAACGATTAATACCAGCAACACTTGTCCTGTCTTCTTTTTCTTCGCTGTTTTACTGTGGTTTTTGTTTCTGATTGATGTTTCGAATATGTTCAATACTTACTTCCAAAATCTAGTATACAATGTAGTATGGGTACTCTGTGTGTAAGTGTTTCGGTCAACGTTGTGACAGTGTCTGCGCGTGGCTCTGTGTGTATGTTTCAGTTTCGTCTTCTCCCTGTACGCGCACGGTAGTATACTTCCAGTAGCAGGCATCAGCACCTGTGCCTTTTCTTATTGTTCTAGTTCTTCGCTCCAACTGCTGCTACTGCTGCTGCTTCTATACAATAAGTAGGATCTAAAACTCGCACACCCTATCTGTCTCTCTCGCTCTCACGCACTCTCACTCACGCTGGATCACACACGTTCGATCGTTCACGTTCGCATGCACACAATTAAACACACTTGACGCGCGGTCGCGTTCAACAGCTTCCGTACTATCTGCCTTCGTGTTAGGATCGTTCTATATGGTCGGTTTATCGCACTGGCCACCACCACTGCGCACGGTTTGCCCATTCTCTCACAACACAGCACTCACCACACGGGCCGCGCCACGCACACTACCAACACGCACACGCACACAGTTCATGGCCAAGCCGTGGGGGCGGCGGTGTCGAACGTCAACCCGGGAACGTCCTAACAGGTGAGGAAATTTCATGTGATGCCGCGCGTCCCAATCTCGAGCAGCTTCGGCTCGTGGTTGTTGTTGTTGTTCAGCTGTGACTCCATCGCGTTAATGTTCGACTTGAGCCGCAGCATCTGCAGCTCGACGCGCGCATTCTCCCGCTTAAGCTCGGTGATCTCCTCGTCCAGTGCCAGTATGTCGTCGGTGGCGACGCCTCCACCACCGTTGTCCGGTGCGTCCGCCCCAGTGCCGAGTGCCGCAGCGTTGTTGGTGGTAGTGGTGACGGCGACGGTACGATCGGACGCCGCATGCTCCGGTCCACCCATGCCACCGTGCAGGTGTTGGTGAACGCCACCCGGGTGGCCGAGACCGGCGAGCAGCCCACCCGGTGCTGGCGGGAGCGGTGGTGGTGGTGGGGCGAGCGGGCTCGCCATCAGGCCACCACCCGGTTTCACCACGGTCTGGTTGTAGCCCGTCGCCAGCTCTGTCGCGGGAATATTTCCGCCGAAGTCGAGAAGGCAAGTGTGTGTGTGTGTAGTGGCCGAAGTGGAGCGCGGAAGCGAAGCACACAGGGAATGGGGGGTTTACGGGTGCGAGGGTTCGAGAGGGTGGGGAGGGGAGACAGGTAGTTCGTGGTGTTGGTGAGGAAGATGTCGGGAACGGGAAGTGAGAACAGGGAGGATTACAGGTTCGTTTAGTCTAAGCAGTACTCTAGGCTTGGTCAATCCTCGATTAGCTTACCGTTGAAGGACTTGGACGCGACTACCGGGCCGAGCCCACCGAGTACGCCGGTGCTGCCGCCGCCGCCGCCACCGCCGCCACCTCCTACGCCAGAATCGCCCGTGTCGCCGTACCGTGGCTTCTTGCTGGACGGTGCCTGACCGGGACCTTGCGCCGTTGGGCAGCTGGCGACCGTGCGGTGAGTGCTGAAGGTGCCGTCGACGTGCCCGTTACCGTCGCAGCCGGGTGTTGGACAGGCGAACGGTTCGAACTTGCCGGCCGCCGCCTGTGCCATCGCTGCCTTCGCCTGCTCGATCGTCCCACCGTTCTCGAGGATGTGCATCTTGTTGCGGAACGCTATCGGACACCCAGACGCACTGCACGCAGGGCAAGACAATGTGAAAGAAAAGGCTATGTTATCGCAAGTTCAAACAGGAAGACTTGATTTTGCGGTGTATATAGCGCAGTCGATATTGCCATGAAAGACATAACGTCCAATTATAACCTCAAAAAACAAATCCGAGCTAGATAAAGTACAAACATCTCAGAAAAACACCTCATCTGCTGATAAAGTCTATTTCTAAAGCACGAGAAACCTTCGTTAGAATCCTTGTCCAAAATGAAGATTTTTGGAGACTCATAGTGTGATAGTTTCAGAACATTCACATGAGTGCGAAGGACTAGTTCCAGAGTTAAGAGAGTACAATATCCCATCGTGCTACTTTGAGGCTGTTTCTTGTAACGAAAACGGCAGCATCCAGTATTGCACCGAATAACCTATTTCAGATGTAGTTTTCTCATTTAGCGAAGCGAACTTACCTGCGATGCGAGAGAAACTTGCCCGTAGAGTGTCCGGAACCATCGCATCCCGGAATGGGACATCTGTACGATGCAGGCGTGCGTGTGGAGGAGAAAGATCGTTATATATGTGCAACAAAATTGGAAAAAAAGGTACGTCAGCGTGAACTCCGAACTCCGGCCGGATCTTACCGTAAGGGTTCCGATTCCTGCCCGTCCCGTGGTTTGCTCTTCGGTTTGGACGCCCTCGGGCAGCCGGATAGGCTACGATGGGAGGAGTAGTTGCCTGTGGCATGGCCGGACCCATCGCACCCGGGCGTCGGACACTTGAGTTCCTGCGACTGTGACGGAAACTGGGGTCGCTCGAGACGCTGGTAGCCGGTCAGACTGCACAGGAAGGAACTACTTTGGTTAGTCTAGGTTGCGTACGAAGCGGGGGCCGCTCGTGGATGGAGAGATCCCTAGGCGCACGTCGGCGATAGTGTACCTACCCAGCCTTCAGCAGGTTGTCGTGGGGGGCTATGTGCTGGCCGAGGGATGGCGGCGTCACGAAGCTGGTGGTGGAGCTGGTTGGATAGCTAGTCGGTACGGTCGGCGGGTAGACGGTCGTACCGAGGGAGCTCGCGTACGGTCCACTGTACTGGTACGCGTTCGGGGCGTAACTTGGGTAGCCGTTGGAGTAGTCCGGCTGCACAACCATCCCGTAGCTGGTGTGCGGACTATACCCTGCGAAGAACGAGTGTATAGTGGAGGTGACAGTGGACAGCAAACCCCAACACAGCCAACACTTACCACTCTGATCGCGGTAACTGTCGGCGTAGTACGATCCACCACTGTCCGGCGTCGACTCTCGGCTGTACGATGCGGATGGTGGCTGCGGACGGGCGAAACCCATACCAAGCGGACGCTCCGCACTGTTGGTGTACTCGTTCGTGTTGGTGTTCACGTCCGCTGGCCCACGGCTGTCCGATACGTCGCTCGTATACACGGCGTTACTGTTGGTGTTGGTGCTACCTGCACTTCCGTTCCCGGTGCTGGTGTTCGTATTGATGCTGTTCGTACTCTGACGGTGCGGAAACTGGGGACTCGTACCACCACTAAGCACGATTCGATCGAACCAGAACGAAACGCGAATAACATCGATCAACACAGTTAGCGATGTGATTGACTGATTTTGAGTGTGCGAGTAAAGGTCGGCATAGTGTTCGCGTGAAAGCGATCGAGCTACTCTAATCTCAAATCATACGTAAGTAATCATAATTGCAAAAATTTGAATTGCGCAAAAAAAATTTGGCTTTCAAAAAAGTATCTTAAGGTTTTTAGCCATTATTAATAAATATTCCAATAATTAACACTCCAGAATATGCAAAATGGATGAAATTTTATTTACGAAAAAGTTTATAAAATAAATTATAGTTAAAAAACAAATTTTGTATATTCCACTACAGAATTAAGATAACAATCTTAAGAAAGATTTTCAAATACTGTTCGTTTTGCTACATCCTATGCAAGATCCTATATGTCTCATTAAAGCTGCCTCTAAATCTTCTAAAAGGGCTTAATTTGCTATAGTAGCAAAATTGCTTTCATTCACTGGCAGCGAAAAGCTGTAGATTTGATTAGGTTCCACCAGGTTATGAATAAAATATTAAAATATGCACCATGTCTGATCGCGGCAGACAGCTATAGGAATACTGCCATACAGCACTTCAGATGAAACTCTCTCACAAACACACCAACGATCATTGTCAGTAGGAAGGAAAAAAC
This sequence comes from Anopheles punctulatus, assembly GCA_000956255.1. NCBI lineage: Eukaryota > Metazoa > Arthropoda > Insecta > Diptera > Culicidae > Anopheles > Anopheles punctulatus. Next base: position 9,431 of record JXXA01015740.1, read on the forward strand.
ACCTACCTGTTGTTGGAGCTCAGGTCGAGTGAAGCGTGCGGGCTGCTGTTCCGTCGACCACCGGTCGGACTGACCTGATCGGGCGGATCGGGACTGGTGGAGGATATTTTGTTCGCCCCCCGCTGATGCTCGTCCGGGCGACGTTGTCCGTTCGGCGAGGGCGACCCCGGGCCGGTTTTGTAGGCCGCCGTCCCTGCCGGCAGGGGCAGCGGTGGCGGTGGACTCGACTCCTTCACGCTGAGGTTGATCGCGGAGAAGCCGGGTGGCATGGTGGCGCAGGTGGCGGGCCGCCGCTGCCGGATCGTAATGGTAGATCGGGCGGGGATAGATCGGACCCGCACTTTCGTCCATCTCCACCTTCATCATCGCGTGATGGTGATGGTGGTGATGGTGGTGATGGTGCGGCAGGTGTGTACGTGTGTCCGGCACGGTTGCGGTGACCGGAGTGGCGGACGCGACCGAGGTCGTCGTTCCGGGGCCGGTCAGCCCGAGATGGTGCGGGTGCGGTTGCGTCTGCGACTGCACCTGATCGCCCGGGTGTGGTTGCGTACTGTCACCTCCACCACCGCCGAGGTACTTCTGCTCGTCGTCGATGATCGTTGGTTGGGTGTAGCCGTAGGCAGCGGCCGGATACAGTGCCGGACGCTGCGGTGCGTACGCGGACGTATCGTAACGCTCGAACGCTGTCTGCGGGGCCGGATCGTATGGACGATGGTTGGCCAGATGGACGGAGGTACTGTCGTACTCCGACACCAAGCCACGGTTCGCCATCGACGGTGGCGAGGACAACGTGCCCATCTGCGCGTACGAACGTCCATCATTCAGCTCGGTGTAGCGTAGATTGTCGCGTGTCACGTACGAGTACCCGTTGTCGATCATTTTGTATGGAAAATGGCAAGTCCAGTGGTCACTTTTGTCGGTATACTTCACCAAAAAAAAACACTCAAACACACGCGCACACGTTGGGTTTCACTTTGCGTTAGTAAGATCACTGCTGCGGTTGGTAGTCACGAGGTACCAGCCGGATTTGGAGGCACCATGAAGTATACTAGCAAGAAACGTTGCACATATCCCGTAGGGTAACCGCTGCCGTCACTTCCTATCGTTAATCATACGGGTGGGAGACACAGATAGAAAATACAATCAGCACCAAATTACATCGTTTCCCGCTCTGACTGGGAAGAAGCTATTACATCGAAGATGCACGATCACGTCTTTATCTGAGCTAGATCCTCAAAGGGGCGAACGACTTTTGCGCCTTGCTCGTACATCAAACATCAGAGAGACTTCACGACTACAAGTTGCCTCGCATATGTGTCCGCCCTATAAAAGCCCTAATAAGAATGTCTTATAAAAATGTCTAAGGCCTCCTAGATCCAGAGAAGGTAAATGGAGAAGAGAGTTTGTTGGACGAACGTTTATAACGCCTCGCACCACTTTACGAATCTAAAACGTAGAGCACTCTATTCTCTTATGATTTGGAGAAAAATTTAATAACTTCTTTTAATAACTCCATAGACTGATGAGAGAAAAAATCGAAATTCACGTTCTGATTCTCTCAATTACTAAATCAACCTCAAGTAGAACATCCCAACTGTACAACAAGAAATATTGGATGCTTTAGCCAAGCTGCCTTATGCTCTATCTTAACCGTGAGTTGTTAAGGCTTGAAATGAGAAGTCTGAAATGAGTATGTACATCTACTTAGAGTCGTAAGAATATCTAACAAGTCAAGTCTAAGTTATCGTAATGAAGATAGAGCGGATTCTATTCTCCATTGCATCGTACACACTCGCTTTAACTCGTTGGAACACTTATGAAAATCCATCTTTCCTGGCTTGTTGCTTGTTAGAACCCTACCCTAGAATCAGGCACACCACGGAATTGGTTTAAGATTACAATCAGTTAACGATTGCTACACTTACAGCGTGTGACAAAAACACAAAAAAACGCGTCAAGAAAATAACAAACCAATCAGCCCAAAAGCGCCTCGCTGCACAATCGCTTATGCGGGTTTACGACGCATAGCACTGGGCGTTATGGTTGGGATGGGAATAGACAACTATGGAAACCGTCCTCGCTGCAACCTCATCTCATCGTTCCATTATTGTTTTACCAACTAGCGCACTAGTCTGGCGCTCGAGCCGGTACTATTGTCTGAGGCGAGATTTCGCTCGACTCGCCATTTGTGTGATGATTTTATTTCTGTCGCAGAGATAAATATGATCGTTATTATCATCCTGGCGGTGGGTAGTAGGGTTAGTGGTGGCGGTCCGGGAAATCACCATGGAACGTTTCTCTCGCTCCACTTCTTAGACACTCGAGGGGCGAGGATGTATAAATCTTTCGCTCCCGACGGCGAGTGGATGCAAAATTAAAATATTTTCAAGAGCCCCTTCCCGCTCGGGTGAACGCGCCAAGCTCAATCTTTAAAACACGTCCACACGGCTCGAGAGGACGCTCTATCTCGCTGCACTCTTTCCCTCCCCCCGATGGGGGAGTGGGGACCCTGGGGAGTTTGACTGGTCGGGTTTTTAGTGGGTATTTCATATTTCCCATTCTGCTGGTCTCTTCGAGGTGTACGGGGCGAGGCAGGGGATTATCTTCTAGTGGGGAGGTAGCACATCCAGGCGTTGGCCTGGCAGGATGGGCTTTATTTTGGAGCTCATTATCTTTTTAACGGCAGCCGTTCGGTCCAGCCCGGCAGCGCTGCCGGTGGTCCCGGGGATTTTCGGTGAGATTCCGGTGAGATTTAAATTAGATAATGGATTTAGCCGGAGCGTGTTGGTTCTTGACGCTGGCCAATATATGTCGAGCACGGAGGAGATTCCTCGCTGTACGGAGACTCCATCGGTTGGGAGATGGTTTTGGAGGTGTGGTTTTCAAGATATGCAGCTTGCAGCTCATACAGACAGGGATTTGTAAGTACACAGCACAGCACAGCACAGCACACACTTACGATATTAGCTTTACCGTCTTGCCGATAGATGCCTGGTAGTTGCCTTAACACGCTCATAACCTCTGTAGCAACGAAGCGACTCGGTTCCAAACAAAACCGGTAGGGTGGGCTCACACAAAAAAAAGGCGTTGAAAACAGATGTTACAGCAACAGGGAACGTCGCGTCGGCACGATTCGTTCCACTGCCTGGACCAAGGGCGCCGGGCAGATTTCAGCACCAAGGCGGCTACAATGTTTGAAGCGCCAGAAACTAACCCCTTTCACCGCGGGGTTCTGGTGCTGGTGCTGGACTCTCCCACTCCTTTAAACACAGAAATTGTTCGTGACATCTTTGACTTCCCGACCCTTCCTCCCGCTGGGTAGCGTCCCGAGCGAAAACCATTTTTCTAATAGCATGTTCTAGCTCGAACTGAGGGCGGACGGAAGCGCTAAACGCTGGATCATGCGATCGTCAAGGAAATGTCACGCCGTCTGTAACATGTCTTTCCGGAGGTTCGTTGCCAGCGCTATGTGTGTGCGTGTGTGTGTGTGGGTGGGTGTGCTATGCTTTGGGGAAGCGGAACAAACGAGCGAAATAATAGCAATTGGCCCGAAGAAAAACTCGTGGTTCTCGTGCTCGTTGCCGTCTTGCCGAGGTTGCCACACGCTACCGGGAGGGGGCGGGGAGCCCGGAAAGCCGGATATGGGCCGCTTGATTGCTCCCCCGGATTCGATTTCGAAACTCGCCACCCGAAGCCAGCGTTCCTGCAACGCCCCCGGTCCGGACCAAAAAATGAGCAATTTCCGTGCAAAGACATTACGGCAGGTGTGCGTGCCGACTGAGCACTAGCAGGGCCGAGCTGTCAACACCACCACCACCTCCAATGCCACCGCACCGCTGCTGCTGCTGCTTGCGAGCGCTCCGGAGAGACGCCCGAACCTGCTGTTGTTTGCTACGCTACGCGCAAAATGGCGGAACGAGGATGGTAAGATCGTGCCGTGCCCGCTGGCCGGTTTCTAATGTCACGGGAACGGTGGAACAGGTGATCGTGAACTCCGGGGCCGGGTGTGGGTGTATGTGCTACCTACCGATCGGAGCGCTGTCGAAAGGTGCGCATTCCAGCGAGGGGCGCACCGCCCGTGCCATCTCACCATCTTGCTCTCCCGTGCCCAGGACGCCAAATCGGGCGTCCAGTCGGTTTAGTTGATTGAATAGTGAGTGTGTGTTTTTGTGTGTGTGCGGAAGACCGCCTACACCGCTGCCACACACGCCAAAACGACACACACGTATACGCACACTCCAACACCCATACACGAACACAGCGGCACACACAGTAAACGAAAAAAAAACCAAAACAAACACTACCGCGCTCAGTCTCAGTAGCTCAGTTGTGTGCGCAGCGCGACTAAGCACCGGGGAACGGGGATTTGGGTGATGGCGTCACCGTCCACTGGTGCGCTCCATAGATGGCGCTGTCGTCAGTGAACCCACCCCGGTGTGCGTGTGCTCCCGATCTCGTTGCGGTTGATAGAAGATTGGGCTATACACGGTTACAAAAACGGGCAGATTAGAAAGGACGGCAAGAAGGACCGGAGTTCGAGCGCTTGGGACCCTAAGTCTAGTCTGAGAGCCTGCTGGCAGCTAGCCTGACACCGCACTGCCACCGGAAGTGAGTCGGTGCGAGCTGGAAGGATCGTCACTGGGAAGCGGTAGAAAGCTAGCACTATACGTACCTGCGTCTGTACTACCAGCTGCACTCCACGTTGGAGATCTGAGGAACTAGCTCCAATATCTTGGATCTACACGAACAAGTGTCTATGCTGGCTTCGGGTCACTTCACCGGGCACTTCAAACACGTACCGCATGCACGTACAAGCGTGCTCAGTTTGCCTGCTGCAGGTGTAGTTTGATTGGGCAGAGCGTGGAGTTAATCCGCACCAGACACGAGCGCCTTTACTCTGTGATTACTTTAGCCACTGAGCACCGAGCCGAAGTTCACGCACTTGCTGTATATGTTTTTTTTTGTTTTTGCTATTGTTGTTGTTGTTGCTTTCCACTAAACCCTTCTTCCTGTTAGTGTTCGTTCTGTTTTTGTTTCGCTAAATTTTCCTGTCCTAGCAGCAGCGGCCGCAGCAGGAGCAGCAGCAGTTGCAGGCAGTAGCAAACTTCCTATCCAGGCAGGCACCAACAGCGCTAGCTACACGCGGCCAAATCTTCATCTTTACCTTCACCGTACTTGCAGCATACTGAGCGGGCTCGGACGGTACCCGTCAGCGAACCGTTCTCCGGGGGCCGTTTGCCACCCCTTCGTGCGGCGGCTGTTCGGTTGCGGTTCGTCCTGTCGGGTGCCGTTCGGGCTGTTCGGGTATGACGGTATGTCGGTATGCCGGGCGTCCGCGAGCGAGACGGCTGCGCTCGGGCCGGACAGGAACGGCACGACTGTGTTTGTTGTGGATGCGATGTTTGGGGCGACGCCTGCGCACAGGACGGCACGGGCTAGACTCCTCGCTTGCTGGCGACGAGTCCGATGGGATCCGCCTCGCGCGCTGCATTTCGTGAAGGGTCCGCGTTTCCATTGCAGTTGCGGTCCAATCGGGGCTGGCGATGTCTTTGACCGGACGTGGGCTCGGCGGGACCGTTGTGGGCGCAGCGATGGTGGCGGCGTGCGTTCTCGGGCGCAGTTGCAGTTGCAGTTTTGCGTTCGCAACTGGTCAGCGACACCGGGCGTCTTGGTCCAATCCAGGACCGTGGTCGAAAGCCGTCTCGCTCTGCGTGCAACGGTGCGCGAAGGGGGGCAGGCATACAGGGAGCCCGCACGAGGCTCTCGCGCTTCGCCCGCATGATCCTTTTTTATTCCCTCGTTGCTGTTTGCTGTTGTTGTCGTTGCTGCCGTTCAAACTTAGCGCACAGCGCGTCCTTCCTGCAAGACTTTCTCCAAACGCGATGAAACCCAAAGGGGTTTCCCGGGACCCTGTTGCCCCCTTCCGTACTGCGGGCAATACTTTCTTGCAGAAGTTTCTGCTCCAGTACTGGCTGCATCGATTTTGTTTCGTCAGGGCGAGAGTTTCACTTTTTATCGTTTTTTTCCAATCAGCGTTTTTTTTTGTTGTTTTGTTTCTTTTTTTTTGCGCCAAAGGTAGCCAACCACCGTCCGAACGGGGCAATATGCCAGCCAGCGCCATATTCAGACGCTCTCCCGGGTTACATTACACACATTTGCTTGCTTGCAGACGCTGGCAGATGTTTCCAAGGTTCGCTCGAGCCGATGAAGAAAATCCTGATCCACCCGCGATGGCTCCGCGAGGGAGGTTTCTTACTTTCACAAGCAATACTTGCACGAAACCGAAACGCAAACGATCGCTTGCTCGCCGCTACCCCACCACCAGAACCCGATGGTGTGGTAACAATCCGGATCAATTATTCATAAAATTGCGACACTCTTCACTCACGCGCCTTGACCCTCCCGCTGGCCGCTGCGCCGTCTTGGTAATGGATCGCCCTGGAAGAAAAAAAAACCTGATGTGTAAACCCTGGACCAGCGCGTGGAACACATAAACGAAACACAAGAAAGAGAGGGAGAGACAGAGAGAGAGACAGTGAGGAAAGAAGCAAACATTAGGTTGCGACCGCACCAGCCCGCGTAGAACGCGAGGCTGAAAACCGCAAAACAACCACTTTGGTGAATGAATTAACAAAAAACCACACATACACACACACTAACGCGGGAACACTGGAGAATGAGAACACCTGCTCTTCCTTTATCGGGACACATTTAAAAAAACAACATTCCCGAGCGTGTCCTTACGTCGACCGGGCCCTGCGAGGACCACCGTATTGAATGTTGAATATTTAATTCGGATCGGACCGGCGTTGAGAGGGAGGGAGAGAGAGAGAGAGAGAAAGGAAAAAAAACATAATAAATACTCCCTCCCCCGATCTGTTTCATCGCGAGACGCGCGAGGGAAATTTCTCACGCTACATTTTCGTTTTGCCAGTAACGATCACTCCCGCTTTGCTTTTGGTCCTTCGAGCCAGAAATTGAGGAAAGATGCGTTAGGAAGAAGCGTGAGTAGCTTCCAATTGCTTTACAAGAGGAAAAGAAAAACTTTACTATGTGTAAGCGGTAAGTATGGGTTCTTCAAGCCGGATTTTCCGTATACTACTTGTAGCAAGATAAGAAAGCTAATAAAAACATGTCTCATACATCTGTATCTTGACACATTAATGTCTCCATACATTTAGGTACATTTTAATTTTATTGCAATTTTCTTAAACTACTCGACTAAAATAGGTGAAATTATTCAAGCAAATTATGAACAAAATTAACTAAAACCGTGCATCATTCCTGGTTACTAAACGGCTTCCAAATGTTTTTTTGATCCTTCGAGCCGGATTCAAATCGGTTCAATCTCTAAAAACCCATTGAGGCTACTCGATGTGACAATCTAGCACTGCTCAAAGTACCCGATTTCGTGTAACAAATGTAAACAAACGAATAAAAGGATAAACTTTGCGCACCCTGCTGGACGGCTAAACGTTGGACGTCATCGCCCTACGAAAAGGATCTAACCACGCAAAAGATGAAACAGCAGTCGGCCGGTACGCCCGCTTCGGTGACCCTATTTCTCTAGTTGCTGCGGTCGTTTTTTGCATCCTACCCTCGCATCTTATGTCTAATCAAATAAACCACAACACCGGGACGCTCGCGCAAAAAGCCCTTGCAGAACGCAGGAGACCCTCGTTCTCCGCATTCCAAGTGCCTTTTGTCCGAGCTGGAACCTCTGAAAGAATGTCGAACCTTGGGGCGTGTGGGGAAAAGAGTTGGGTTAGCCAACTGGTAGTAGTTGTTGTTGAAACGGTAACTTACAACCAACTGACCACAGCTGGAATGAGTGTTAGTGTGCCCCTTTCGGTTAGTCGAGTTTATGGAGCAGAATGAGTCAACGCCTGAAGGCAATGGAAGGTCTGGACTATTCAGTTCACAGCTTCCAGTCTTTAGATGTATAAAAAAGCAAATAAAATCTCTCATGTCAATGCATTCATTGGACGATTATTTTTTGTCTGCGATTCCTTGCGGACGCGATCACCTTCACGTGATTTAGAGTTGGATGGAAAAATTTACTGCATATTTTTTTCCGTCCCGAGTTCGAAACGAGCCCAAGGACGAAGAAAGTACGAAAGATGAAACCCGAAAACCGAACGCAAAAATTAAAACAGCTTCCTTCCGACCGAACGGAGGGTTTTGCTGGTTGAACCTTATCTGCCTCTTCCCCTTCGCTCGTCCACCCCCAGCCGCCCGTTCGGCAGTTGGTTTTCCGGGCAGAGTTTCCCAACATGTCCGGGGCTTTTTGGCGAAGCAACACGAAGGAATCTTTAATGAGAACGTGACGTGGATTCAGAAACATAAATTAAGATCGAGCAAGAAGTGCGCCGCTGTTTGCCGAGCGGCGTCTCGGATGGATGTGTGTACGTATACGAATGACAAACCCATCATCGCCATGATCACCGGCATCATCATCAGGGCAGCCGAGAAAGCCGAGAAGATAAAAGATTATTTTAAGCCGGGCAGAAGGATAGGGCCGCTCGGCTAATAACCCAACCTTCCCCTCTCTCGCTCTCGCCACTGCCCCCTCCCGTTAGTTCGCTTTGCGGTGAAGATGATGGGCAGCGAGCGGTACGCCAAAATCGAAAAAGAAGTGCGTACGGCGCCGATCACCGGCGGTGCGCGGGGGCGACGGGCTGCCCGGCAGCCAGCAAATGAGATTTACTTCCGCACTTAACGTCAGCGGAATAAATTAGTGGAATCATTTCGGGGTTTAATTTCCAGCGTACAATAAACTGGCAAATGAAATTTATACGGAAGCGCAGATTGCGTTAGCTGCCTCCGTGCGTGCTCTCAACGGAGGAGGTGGAAGGTGGAGCAGGGGGAGAGGGGTAGGGGAGTGTGTGGAGGAGTAGAGGGAAGCGCACATGAGCACATGGACCCAAGAAGTGAAGCGACCAGCAAGATGGACAGCGACGAGCCCATGGCCGTGCGTGGCATAAATAAGGAATTAGGTCCTCCCGAGGCTTAACCCTTGTATGGGAGGGGGCGGGCTCACTAATCAGTGCGGCGGAGCCGCTGCATTAATGACCGGTTCGAACCGGATGCGTACCGGGGCGGCCAATTCCTTTTTGCAGCACGCTCTCAGCACCCGACGACCACCGGCAGTTCAATGAAATGTTGATGAAGAGGACGTGCGACTGTAGGTGTTGAAGTGTTGAGCGTCAGTTGGTGCCGGGATAATCCCGGACGGTTAAGTCCTGAAGCTGCGTACCACAGCCCGTATAATAGGATTGCATCCTATCAAGAAGGGGTTTAACGTAGCCGTACTATACGTCTTTGGAATAGCTTCGTTTTAAAGCAAACTTACTTCCCGGCGAGCGTCTTACAAGTGCCCAAAGTAGGAGCTGCTTTACAGCGGTATCTAACGAACTTTGGAAGATTACAAACACTGGCTCGAAATTTTTACCCAAAGCTAATCGATAGCCACAGATGGCTTACTCTCTCTCGCTCTCTCTCATTCGCCCTCTCGTGTGCTGTCCCTCGAGTTGCGTGTGTGATAATACCACTATCGGTCGAGGAGACAAAACGACACCGAATACTATTGTAGAACCAATTTTTAACCTCCTTAAACTCCACTTCACTCACCCGCAACCGATGGCAAACATCAAGCATCTCCATTGAGCTCCAGACCAAGAAGAACGGATAAATCCTTAAAAATAACACATCTTCACCCACGGGAGACCAGATCTCCCCGACCCAGACCGAGGCCGGCAGCCGGAAACCAGACGACGACGACGACGATGGAGCGTGGAGTTATTATGTATGTAGATTAGATGTAAATATCTTCCCATTAGAACACCCTTTGCTGCTGCCGGTGGAACCCGTGCCGGCGCACATGAGCGCACTTCCCGTGACGTTTTCGCTGGTTCCAGCCCGCCGTTACGCGTATGCCGGGGTACCATAATCCGACGGGCAACCGATACGGGCGCGGGGAGACGTTACGCCGACCGGGCCCAACCTACGACGGTTGTACCGGAGCGCGCGTCGTAAGCTCCCGGACATCCGGTTTCGCTCCGAAAGGCTTAAGTCAAATTTAAAAGGATGAAATGAAAATCAAATTTACATAATATATTAACCTTTTGGCTGCCTACGCGACGGAAGTGTGCGGGTCCTCCCAGTCCTTTTTGCGTTCTTTTTTACTCTGCCTCTTCTCTGCGTTCTGCGTTGCGTTGCACGCACCCATTTGTCCGGGTGCCTTAAGCCACCAATAACATCTGTGCGGAGTCGGCAAGGCGCTAGATCTTCGCTGCGTTATGGCGCCGCTTGGATCCAGCGACCGACTTCAAAGAGTTTGGCTGAGCGGTACTCCGTACTCCGGCCGGTCAGATGAGTCCCTGAGCCAGAAAGCTCCCCCAGTTCACTCATCATCAGCTTTAAGCTGTAAAACAACCGACCGCAGCAGCCACTATTCAATCCACAGTGCGAAACAATCAACTATCGATTTTTGGCTCCGTTGTTGCTCCGACCGGGCCAGGCCGGGTGTTTAGGCCTGGTCCGGTGGAGCACGGGGAGTACGCTCTTTGCGAGTTTTTGTTGCCGTTCCTACCGAGCGTGTGCGTTGTTGGTCGCACAAAGTTGTTGCCACCGCCGCTACGGACTGACTCGAAAGTTTTCGCCCGTTGCCCTTGGAAACTGGAGCGCCGGGGAGCTGCACGCCCAAAGGTGCTCGTCCCCGCCATGGGGAAACGTTGTATTTTTCCTTTCACGTCACATCTTCATCGCCACGTACACGCCACGCACGCACACCAGCAGTTGGGCGCTGACAATGACGCCGACGACGCCATGCCGTACGGCTCTCTCTCTCTCT